>CAMOHE010045447.1:120062-139202 GCA_946598075.1 Artocarpus hirsutus | reverse complement strand
ATTAAACAGTAAAAATATAATTTAAAATTTTGCAACTTGGAGTAGCCCCCGTGTTTTCTTCACCCCTCTTCTGAAGAAAAATCACTATTTAAATTTTAGTTTTTAGTTTTAGTTTAGTTTTAGAATTTAATTTTAAAACTAAATTGTAAAATAGTATCTAAGTTATGTTGAAAAAATTTTCAGTTATGTTTAATATTATGAGTATTTTTATGTTAAATATGTTCTTTTAACTTTCTTCTTTAGCTGGGGAGGGAGGGGAAAATTCTAGTAAAATTAGCTTAAATATTTTTTGTTTTTCTTAGTTTTCTAAGTAATTATAATGTCAAAATATTTTCATGGAAAACCTATTATTTTAGTTAGAGTTCTTATAAAGTTAGGTTTATATTTATTGCGGACATAGACGGGCACAAATAATGCTTAGGAGGACCTTGATTAATCGTAAACAAAAAATAATACTGTAAATGCTTAACTTATTATCGTATTTGTTATTTTAGTTAAGCAATACTGAAATCATATTTGTTTATTAAGTTGAGTTTTTATTGTATTATAGAAATGAATTAGCACGGCAAATGCTTGATTTATTGTCGACAAAATCTTAAACCTTTTAATAAATAATTTAGAAAAACTAAAATAAAGTTAATTGTCAAAATTGAACCATTAATTCTTATTGTTATTTCTTTGTTAATTAAATTATAATTTGATCTTTAGCCAAACCTATTTCTGGTTAAAATTCTAAAAAAATTACAAAATTTTGAAAGTAGAAAAATGTTGTAAAACTATGTAAATTCTGTAAATATATTGTAAGTAGAAGAGTTTAACTAATATACTGTACTTAGCAATCACCTTTCCATGTGGGATCAATCTCGGATTCACCTAGTACTTATTACTTGTGACAACCTTATACTTTAAGTCATATCAAATGTACTTCTCAAGCCCGAACAAATAGCTTTACACAGTTTGAGTTTAAATCAATCCTTCAAACATCCTATTAGTCTAGAGATTACATGTGGAAACTCTACAGTTGAGAAACGTGATTTTATTGAGATGAAAATTGTCCGAGTCAATATATGTTATATAATTATAAGATAAATATATGTTAGAATGGAATTAAAAATATATTTGGGCCATTTGAAAGAACTATTTTAACCATCAGTTACAACTATACACAGTGTAAAGTTCTATATACTACTGTAAAAACTACAGTGTAAAGCTTGTATATACTACTGTAAAAACTACAGTGTAAAGCTCTCACATACTATAGTTCTTAAACTAAAACTGTTGGTTCCAATGGTTTTTTCAAACGGCCTAATTGTTTAGTAAGAGCTGATGAGATGCTTCTCTTACCTCTGCAAGTGATAATTTTTCCTTTCATCTTGCTTGGATTGCCCACACCTTTGGTCGAATTATTGTTCCCAATCCCCATCTTTATTTAGCTTCTCTCAAATATTGTAGTATTTGTTTCTTTAAGTTTGTATTGCCAGCAAATGCTTGTAATATGGCTACCTATAAGATGTTTGGTCCCATTTATGAAAGGGGCTGAAAAGGATAATATGGTTTGCTATCGCTAGTTGTTTGTCCCATTTATAGGTACTAATGGTGTGGGCTTATAGTTTCAAGTTTGACATTCATTATTTATTTTTTTATTTTGGGCTGCTAGTTTGACATTCATAATTCGGATGCCAAAATTAGACTTTAGGGGCATGTGATCACACACTTTTCAGCGGTTTCTAGACATATGATAATGCTTAAATATAGTATCTTCTTACCTTAATAAATAGGTTCTTTTTTTTGGTTATTGAACGGCTAAATTTATTCTTAAGATAACATGCTTGTCCAATAGACGCCTAGAAGTTGACACTTCATGCAAAAATATTTGGTGGAGCTGTATTGCAATATGAGTATCAACATATGCCCCAACTTAATTTTTAAAATTTAGATTTTCAATCATATTTTATATATAAAAATTATCAATATACTTTCATGTTGAGAAAATTACAACTATACCCCTACATAATAATTGAAATAGGTTATCCTCTATTTTGCAAAAAAAATTTAATTATACCTCACTCAATAATTAAATATAAGTTATATATCTGCATTTAATAAAGGATTATTTCTAATTTTCTTTATAATGCATGTCCACACCGAGAAAAAGTTCTAGCTCTGTGTTGCAACTACTTCTGATATATTGTTTTCTTCAACAATTTTGTTACTATTCATGGCATTTTTGGCTTCACTCAATCTCTAATTAGATGGCTATATTAGTAAAAGATATAACAAGGCCGCCATAAATAGTATATTAGATGCATAAAAACAATCAACAACTTAGTTACATATCACATAACACGAAAGGAAATCGTTAAAAAAAAAAAAACCAAAAGAAAACAATATGTTCCTCACGCATACAATATTAAATCCTCAGCCATATAGGAAAACACAGATGCTGTCATGATCATTGCTTGAGAAGCTCACGACAGGTGCAAAAGGCATCTCAAGGACTTGCCGTCTATTAGCAGCTGAAATGCCTCGTTAATCTTGTCAAAAGGAAGCTCGTGCGTTATAAATTTGTCAAGCTCCACAACCTGAAACATTTATCCACATAGCACTTAATGAATTAAAATTAGGGATTGTTGTTAGTAATTAAGAATAACAGAAGTATACAAATGGATCTCGCTAGCAGATTTTGTATGTTCTTCTGTTTTTTACGTGTTTCATCGAAAAAATAGATCTCACACGATTAAGATGATATCTATTCTTCGACATTTTTTATAGGTTTGCTGATTGTATTTAATGGAGTATATATATTTTTTTTTCTTGCAAAGTTAGATAAATTATAGAGATAACTAGTAATTAGTGTGTTAACTGACCCCACGAATGCATTCTTTGGCAAAATGGGGGAGTTGGGTCTTCCCTTTGAAGCCTCCAAAGATAGAACCAGTTATTCCTCTACCATCAAAGATCTCCATTGGATGGATTGGGAGCATTTTGGGGGTCGCATGAATTCCCAATACGACAGTAAATCCCCATCCCTGCAATTAATTAATACTATTTCTTAATTCACAAGGTCCAAATTGGGTTTTGGTCTTAAGGATTACTCCCAAAAGAAAAAAAAAACAAATAAATAAAAATCTCTTGAGGATATATATAGATAGACAATAAATATTATAATCACTGGAACAACACATGCATGGGGTCCTTAAGATATGATTTAAAAAAAAGATGATGTCATAGAGTTAGAACTTTTTATTCTTGTTTTTGTCAATTAATTATTGAGAATAATTGCTATAAATTAATTTATGGTTATGATTTCTTCAGATAATATGATGTACCACATGTGTAGACAAGAAGGCCTCCCTGAGAATATCCACTTTCCCCACACATTCAAAGCTGTAATCCACCCCTCCATTAGAAATCTCTCTAATTTTCTGCATTCACATTCCATAACAAATTTCTTAGACGAAAAACAAATTATTATTAAGCGGATTTGATATAAGATTTACAAGGAATTTACTCTATCCAACGACATATAGGATCACTAGAAATGTGCACGTTAGCAAAATTCTATCGAACAAAATTAGACTATTGCCAATAATAATAATAATAATAATTATTATTATTATTATTGCTGCGAGGTATGAAGTTACTGACCTCATGCAATGGCTTCTCAAGCTCTGTAGGGTTTATAAAGTCCGTGATCCCCATTGCTCGACCTAACATCCACGTCATAGAAAGATTTAATCTATAGTTGAAATTTAGAACCATGTGATCCATTTTTGTATATATGGTAATATATACACATCTATGTATATGTATAGGTATACATACTGTATAAAACGTTCATTTCATGACTTAAGTTTTTGTAACAATTTCATATACAACTCTACTATTTTGCTAAAAGTTAATAATGGTATTTATCGGCTTGTTATATACCTTTGCTGAATTTACTAGGGTTGATATCAACGCCTATGATTTTGGACGCTCCTCTGGCCCTTGCTCCTTCAGCAACCTGCAGGAAAAAATTTTAAACAATAATAATAATAATAATAAAACTTTTGTCAACCTCATTTGGCATGAAATTAGCCGCTGGCCGCTAAGAAATATTAGATTTGTATGTACGTGTATTAAAATATACATTTTATATTCTGGTGGAATATATCATGATTAATGAAGTGAATAGTTAATGGAAATTATGACATACAGCAAGGCCCAGGGCGCCTAGACCAAAAATTGCCACTTTGGATCCTGGTTGGACATCGGCGGTATTCCATGCAGCTCCCACTCCTTCATAGACATTTCACATGTCCAAAACACATGGAAAAATGTGAGATATTAATCAATTTATAAGATATATGAAAAGAGCAAGAAAAAAATATGATGCTGAAATCATGACACGTCATATAAAATTACATGTTTGTGAAGGGCTAAAGGTGTTTTGGAGGGGGGTTTAAACTTCGCAAACAGTCTAATTAAACATTTATTTGATACAGGTGGTAGAATTATTGGTTAGAATTGTAAACATTGTAATATGTAAAAACTTTAAATTATAATAATTTTTTTACTTTTATTATAATATGTGAAAGCTTTATACTATTTTAAATTAAAAAGTTAATTAAAATTATTTAATGTTAAACAGATTATTAAATGTACGTTTTAAAAATGTTAAATCAACTCCGTATAGATATATGTAACTAATAAAGCATTCAAATAGGATTAACAGTAAAGCTGAATTTCATTGTACACAATAATCATAGAGGTCCGACAACGGTATCCATGTCAGCAATTATATTCGCAAGTATCCGGAAGAGTACAGGCACCGAACCATCACATGATTCACGTCTTGGCTTTAAGTTATTAATTGGAGAATTTCAGGATATTGAAAACAAGGGGAAAAAAGAACCATTATCGGTAATATATAATCCTGTACAATCAAGTTCTAGCTATTAGTCAGTTTTTTCTTTTCTATCAGAGTTTTTAGACAGAATTTAGCGAATTAAAAATATGATTTCTGTCCGTTCGACTTTACTATAATCATATTAAATTAAAATTTTAATGTATCTTTATTAATAAAATATTTTTTCTCATATTCAAACTTTTCTTTATTTCTATTTTATAATCCCTCTTTTCCCACTACCAAACAAAACAAGCCAAGTTCTTTTCTTTGTGGTCAAGTTCCTTGTCTTTATATTAAATGGAGTCTTCGGATCTGAGACTGGTTATATCAAGTTATCAAACACCAAGAAAATCACGAACCCATTTATTATTTATAACAAAAAAAAAGAAAAGAAAGAAAATCTCATTCACTCAAGTTTCAGACTTCGTGGCAAGTACTGTAAGGAGCCACCAGATACACTTCGCAAAAACCAACAAAAATCAAGCGTGCGTAATAGAGTAGTTTTAGCAACTCATAGCATGTTTAGCATGTATTCATTCTAATCAAGTTTTTAATTAAGAACAATATAAAACATACAAATGTTATAATTAAAGCAAAAAAGTTACTATAATGTAAAACTCTCATTATTATAATGTTTATAATTTTAATGAATGGTTTTAACCATCATGTCAAATATATCTTATTTGTTAGAACTAAAAGCTAAAACTATTTTATGGTAACACGTGTGAGATTTTCATAACTAGCATATTTTAACTATCTGTAGCATGTTATAGTTTTATATAATAACAATTCTAACCATATAAATAATTAAAACAGAGTTGTCAAACACATATATTCACCCATCTCATTTGAGTGTGTGCACATATATAAAGGATTTTTAGAATGATAATTTAATATTCTACAGTTTTAAATAATGCAAAACTGTCAAATATATATTACATTGTAAAATAAAATTATGCATAAACCATTCGTCGTTAAGGTATGGTGCGACAAAAATTTTTATGGTTAAACTTTTTCATAAACGCCCTAATATATCAAAGTGATCTTAAATCCACATGGCCACATAGGTCAATCTTTCCAAAAAAAAAAAAAAAAAGTTTTAACTAGTCCGACGATTGCCTGTGTGTATTCCTCACTTGATTGGTCTAAACTATAAACAACTAGTCTGAGTGTTTGTTTCAAATATAAATCATATATACCGGTTACCAGATACTTCTACTAGTAAAATATATTTTTTAAAAAGGTATAGATTATTTATTAGAAATTAAATCGGATAAATAAAAGTAGAAAAAGTTTAAACATACGACTTTCATCCTTTCTCAAAATATTAAACAGGTAAGACGATTATTTCTTGTATTCAGTTATAGATTTTGTTTTTGTTTTGGCTAAGAGATTACCTGTGGAAACTCCGCAGCTAAGTAGAGTCATTTTCTTGAGATGAGAATTGTCCGAGTCAATCTTGACAACGCAAGCCGAGTCAACAACCGTGTACTCACTGAAAGTGGAGGTGTTCAAAAAGTGATATATTGGTTTCCCTTCCTTGTTGGTGAACCTGCTGGTCCCATCACCAGCCATCACTGTTTTCATGGGGTTGACCCCAAATTTTGTGCAAATATTGGTCTTAGGACACTTGCAACAGTCACACTCGCCGCACTCGCCGTTAAAAATAGGCACCACTTGGTCTCCCTCCCTCACATCCGTCACGCCTTCTCCGATACTCTCTACGATCCTAAGAACACATCGTAATTACATACTAATTTAGAAATAATCTGTGTTTAAATGATCACATGAATTTTTTAAAAAGTGATTGACACATAAATTGATAAATAAGTAGAAAAAAGTAATGTCTCCAAAAAGTTATGACTAACCCGGATGCTTCATGGCCTAGGATTCGTGGGTATGCTCTTTGAGCCTCGCTCTTTAATAACAGAGAGACAAATTAAGTTAATAAGCTAGAGATCCTAAAGAAAACTTCTTAAAACATGTGTATGTGCATGTGTATATGTATATGTATATGTATATGTGTTTGTGTAACGTCTCGAAATTAATTAAGTAAGATTAATGTATAATACGGTATATTAGTATGCCCAAATGTAATTTAAACTTAATTTAATTAATTGTAGTGTTTTTCAATTTATTTCATCTTTTATTATTTAAATTGTTGTTTTGAATTTTTGAAACAAAACCATTTGTCAAGTGACCAGCAAGTCCCATTTTGAAAGACCATGTGCAGGACATGATTTCCACGCAGTAAAATCACCTTCCCTCCCCTCTATTTATCTCCTCTCTCTCTCCTTCTCTTCCTCACTCTCACGTTCTCTCTCTCTCACTCTCAGACTCTCTCTCGTCTCCCCCTCTTTCACTGCTTCTCTCACTGCCTTTCTCTTGCTCTCTTCCCTCTCAAATTTGTTTGAAAATTTTGGAGCTCAAGTCTTAAATCTCAGCTAGACTAGAAGTTTGGAGACTCGATTGAGGTTCTACAAACTCGATTCAAGGATTAAATCAAGGATAGTTTTTAAATTTTAAACTTTTTTCCAATTTTTCAATTTTCTTTGCATTTTGAAATTTGAGCTTATTTAAGCTTAGAGAACCCTTAATCTAAGTCTGTGGGACCTAGATTATCACGAATCTAAGCTAGATCGAAAAAAAACCAAGTTAAATCAAAATTTTCCTTTTTCTCTATTTTTGGATTTCTTTGAAAATTTTTATGTAAATCTTGTTTAAATGTGTTTTAGTATGTTTTTCTATCATTTATGGTCATTATACATGTTTTGGGAATTGGAAAACAGGTTGGAAATGAAGATTTGAGCTCGGGGAGGCCGAAACTTGAGTCTGAAAATTTTTAGATTTTACCAATTCGGTAAGCCAATGTTGAGCATTGGCAGCGCGTCAGCAGGCTGAACCTGGAGACAGTTCGGTAGGCCGACTAGACTCCATAAAAAATGATAGTTTTTCACCAATTTTTACTGTTTTAAACCTAGATTGAGATTTTTAACTTTACGGTATGGTTTTATGGATATAAATGACACACTAAGACACCATGAGATAGCTTAATAATGTAGAATATCTTAAGTTAGATATTGATGAACTTAGCTTACATTTAAGGTTGTTTGTGGTTTCGTGGAGCTAACGTATAGCGGAGCAGGATTGCAGTGCTGAGTTACGGTGCCAGATATCGAGGTAGGAGTTCTACCCCCTTTCTTTAGTAGCTGTGTTTTAAATGGTTTTAGCTTCAAAATGAATCCTTTTAAAATGTTTTCAATGAATGATTGAAAAAAAAAAACATTTTTTATCAGTTGTTTTAATAAACTGTTGAATGATGTGATATTCATAATGAACCGCATAATGAATGTAAACAAACTCACTTGGTAATGAGATTTGAATAATTATAGAAATGCATAAATAGGCATGATGCTATACTCAGAGATCGGGTCGTATAGAGTACGACCTTCAAGGCAGGTTTCGAACTCCAACTAGGCCACTACGGTGGTGATATTTATAGTTTGCCTAAGGAATGATAATATAATCCTTTTTGGACGAACAATGAACAGTTTTGGTAAGAATGGTTTAATTGGATTTATTTATTTAATTTGTTTTCTAAATATTTTCTTAAATAATTAATTTTATATTCAAATTAAATGCTTTAAAACCTAGTCCTATTGAGCCTTTCGTTTATATTTTATTTGTTTTCAAACATTTTCCCCTTAGGTGGAATTCAGCTTAGGACCGATTGGGAGGCTACCAATCGGACTCGCGAGCAGTAGGAGATTTTGAGTAGGTCAATTGTATTGGTTAATCAAGACATGTAATAATTTAATTTTCTTTTCTTATATTGGACTGTGGTTGTAATTTTAATTATTGTCAATACCATGTGTGTACACAAGTTGTTGGCCTTGTAGACCCAACATGTATTTTTCTCTCTTTATTATTTTGTTTTCCTCTTATCTGTTTTTATTGTTTTTGACAATCGTTCAAAAAAGTTTTAAATTTATTTAATTTTTTGTAACTAACTAATTTCTTAAATTGAAAATTTTAACTAAAATTTGCTCAGTTAAATTAATTAATTTGCCACATCACCTCCTGGATCTCGAGGCGTGATAGTTTGTGTGTGTGTATATGTATGTATAGTGCGTGTACCTCTCCTTTCCAGGCGCTAAGATCAGTATGACAGATAGAGGTGAAGAGGATCTTGATCCGGACCTCCATTTTCTGAGGTGGTTGAACTTGAACTTCTTCCAAGACAAAAGGCTCTTTTGGCCCATATACAACAGCAGCTTCACAACCCACCATATATATTTAACATGATCAGAACATAAAGCTATATTACAAGATACATATACATATACATATATGCATACATATATTTATATATGTGTGTATTAGTTTAAGAGCTGATGAGCTTCTTTTCTTACCTTTGCAAGTGATGACCTTTCCTTTCGTCTTGCTCGGGTTGGGCACACCATTGGTAGAATGATGGTTTCCATTCTCCATCTTTCTTGAGTTTCTCTAAATATTGTAATAGTTGTTTCTCTAAGTTTGTATTGCCAGCAAATGCTTGTAATATGGCTACCCATAAGATGTTTGGCCCCATTTATACACGTTATTATAAATAGTGTGGGCTTTAACATTTACTAGTCGGATAAGGATAAAATTAGCTGAAAAAGATAATATGGTTTGCTATCATGAGTTGTTTGTCCTATTTATAGGTACTAATGATGTGGGCTTTTAGTTTCAAGTTTGACATTTGTAAGTCGAATGCCAAAATTAGACTTTAGGGGGCATTTGATCATACAGTTTTCAGCAGTTTCTAGACATGTGATCATGCTTAATATAGTATCTTCTTACTTTAATGAATGGGCCCTTTTTTTTTGTTATTGAATAGCTAAATTTATTCTTAAGGTAACATACTTGTCCAATAGATGTCTAGAAGTTCACCCTTGAGCTGTATTGTAATATGAGTGTGTATTCATGCTCCGACTCAATTTTTAAAAAATAGATTTTCAATCATATTTTATAAATAAAAATTATTATTATACCTTTATTTTGAAGAAAATTACAACTATATCCTTACATAATAATTGAGATATATTATCCCTATTTCACAAAAAAAAAAAAAAATTGTAATTATACACCACTCAATAATTGAATATAAGTATATATCTACATTTAATAAAATAGCTTTAATTTTCTTTACAGCACATGTCCACACTGAGAAAAAGTTCTAACTCTGTGAGTTGCAAAAACCTAGAACTTTTGGTGTTAGATGCAACTACTTCTGATATATCGTTTTCTGCGACAATTTTGTTACTATTCATGGTATTTTTGGCGTCACTCAATCTCTAATTAGATGGCTATATTAGTAAACGACATAACAAGGCTGCCACAAATAGTATATTAGATGCATAAAAACAATATTCAACAACTAAATTACATGTCACATAACACGAAAGAAAAACATCAAAAAAAGAAAAACAAAAGAAAACAATTTGTTCCTCATGCATACAATATTAAATCCTCAGCCATATAGGAAAACACGGATGTTGTCATGATCATTGTTTGAGAAGCTCACGATAGGTGCAGAAGGCATCTCAAGGACTTGCCGTCTATTAGCAGCTGAAATGCCTCGTTAATCTTGTCAAAAGGAAGCTCGTGCGTTATAAATTTGTCAAGCTCCACAACCTGAAACATTTACCCACATAGCACTTAATGAATTAAAATTAGAGATTATTGTTAGTAATCAAGAATAACACAAGTATAAAAATGGATCTCACTTGTGGATTTTGTGTGTTCTGCTTCTGCTTTTTACGTGTTTTATAAAAAAAAAAAAAAATAGATCTCACACGGCTAAGATGATATTTGTTTTTCGGCACATTTTTATACGCATGTTGATTGTATTTAAGAGAATATATATATATATATATATATATATATATATATATTCTTGTAAAGTTAGATAAATAATAGAGATGACTAGAAATTAATGTGTTAACTGACCCCACGCATGCATTCTTTGGCAAAATGGGGGAGTTGGGTCTTCCCTTTGAAGCCTCCAAAGATAGAACCAGTTATTCCTCTACCATCAAAGATCTCCATTGGATGGATTGGGAGCATTTTGGGGGTCGCATGAATTCCCAATACGACAGTAAATCCCCATCCCTGCAAATGATTAATACTACTTATTAATTCACAAAGTCCAAATTGGGTTTTGGTCTTAAGGATTACTCCAAAAAAAAAAAAAAAAAAAACAAACAAATAAAATTCTCTTGAGGATATATATGGATGAACAATAAATACTATAATCACTGGAACAACACATGCATGGGGTCCTTTATGATTTAAAAAAAAAAAAAGATCATGTCATGGCGTTAGAAATTTTCATTCTTGTTTTTATCAATTAATTAATGAGAATAATTGCGATAAATTAAAAAAGATATTACGATATTGAGATTAAGGAATTGTAGAAAAAAGAAAAGAGATCTAAAAGATCATTTTCCTAGATAGAATTTATGTTTGGCCGATGCCCACCGATGAATATTTTCTTAATGGATATTTATTTTATATTGTTTTGTTGATTCAATTCCAATATTAAATAAATATTAGTATATTAGGTAGTAGTATATTAGAAATGTACCACATGTGTAGACAAGAAGGCCTCCCTGAGAATATCCAAATTCCCCACACATTCAAAGCTGTAATCCACCCCTCCATTAGAAATCTCTCTAATTTTCTGCATTCATAATCCATAACAAATTTCTTAGACGAAAAACAAATTATTATTAAGTGGATTTGACATAAGATTTACATGGAATTTACTCTATCCAACGACATACAGGATCATTAGTCGTGTACGCGTCCAACAAAATTGGACTATACCAATAATAATAAAAAAAAAATTGCAAGGTATGAAGTTACTAACCTCATGCAATGGCTTCTCAAGTCTTGTAGGGTTTATAAAGTCCGTGAGCCCCATTGGTTGACCTAACATGCACGTCATAGAAAGATTTAATCTATAGTTGGAACTTGGAACCATGTGATCCATTTTTGTAGATATGGTAATATATACACATCTATATATATGTGTATATTTATATATGCATACTATATATTACGCTCATTTCATGACTTAAGCATTTGTGACAATTTCATATACAAACTCTACTATTTTGCTAAAACTTAATAATGGTATTTATCGGCTTGTTATATACCCTTGCTAAATTTACTGGGGTTGATATCAACGCCTATGATTTTGGACGCTCCTCTGGCCCTAGCTCCTTCAGCAACCTGCAGGAGAAAATTTTCTATAATAATAATAATAATAATAATAATAGAAACTTCTTTCAACCGCATTTAGCATGCAATTAGCCGCCGGCTGCTAAAAAATATTAAATTTGAATGTAATTGTATTAAGATATACAATTTATATTCTGGAGGAATCTATCAAGTGTATTAAGATATACAATTTATATTCTGGAGGAATCTATCATGATTAATGAAGTGATTAGTTTAATGGAAATTATGACATACAGCAAGGCCCACGCCGCCAAGACCAAAAATTGCCACTTTGGATCCCGGTTGGACATTGGCAGTATTCCATGCAGCTCCCACTCCTTCATAGAAATTTCACATGTCCAAAACACATTGAAAAATGTGAGATACTAGTCAATTTATAAGATATATGAAAAGAGCAAGAAAAGAAATAATGTTAGAAATCATGTCACCTCATATAAAATTACATGTTTGTGAAGGGCTAAAGGTGTTTGGAAGGTAGTTTGAACTCCACAAACAGCTTAATTAGACATTTGTTTAATACGATGGTTAGAATTATAGATACTGAAACATATGAGAGCTTTAAACTGTAACAACTTTTTGCTTTTATTGTAACATGTGAGAGTTTTATATTATTTTTAACTAAAAAAATTAATTAAAACTAATTAATATCAAACAGGGTGAAGATATACCTCATAAAAATGTTAAATCAAGTTCGTGTATCTATATATATATATATATATATATCAGTAATAAAGCATTCAAATAGGATTAACAGTAATGCTGAATTTCATTATACACAATAATAATAGAGGTCGGACAACATTTCCCTTCCAGCAATTATGTTCGCAAGTGTCTGGAAGAGTACAGGCACCGAGCCATCACATGATTCACATCTTGGCTTCAAGTTACTAATTGTAGAATTTCAGAATGTTGAAAAAAAAAAAAAACCCTTATAGGTAATATATAATCCTGTACAATCAAGTTCTAGCTATTTGTCAGTTTTTTCTTTTCTATCAGAGTTTTTAGACAGAATTTAGCGAATTAAAATTATGATTTCCATCTGTTGGACTTTACTATATATATTAAATTAAAATTTTAATGTATCTTCATTAATAAAATTTTTTTTTCTCGTATTTCAAACTTTTTTTTATTGCTATTTTAGATCCCCCTTTTCCCACTACCAAACAAAACAAGTCAAGTCCTTCTTTTTGTGGTCAAGTTCTTGATCTTCGTATTGAATGAAGGTTCTTAGGATCTGAGCCCGTCTGCGTCAAGTTGTCAAGCACCAAGAAAATCACGAACCCATTTACTATTTATAGCCAAAAGAAAAAATAAATAAATTCACTCAAGTTTCAGAGTACGTGGCAAGTACTGTAAGGAGCCGCTGGACACCATACGCAAGAACAAACAAAAATCAAGCGTGCGTAACTTACCATTTAAAATGTGTTTGAAAACATAATTAAAACTAAAAGTTAAAACTATTATATGATAACATATAAAAGATTTAAATTATTAGCCTATTTTTATTATGTGTATTATATTATAGTTATATTATAGCTTTATATGGTAATAGTTTTAACTATATATGTAATTAAAACAGAGTTATCAATTGCATATATTTGACTATCACATTTGAGTGTGTGCATATGTATAAAAGATGTTAAGAAAAATAGTTTAATAGTAATAGTATAAAATTATCAAACATATATTATATTCTAAAATAAAATTATGCATAAATCTCTCATATGCATTTTGCATAAATCTCTCCTATCTTATGATATGCTTTTACTGTATGCTGCGATTAAAATTATTAACTCTTTCTTAAACGCCTTAATCTATCAATGTGATCTTAAATCAACGTGACCACATAGGTCAATCTTTCAAAAAAAAAAAAAAGTTTTAGCGGGTAAGACGATTATTTCTTGTTTTCAGTTATAGATTTTGTCTTTGTTTTTGTTTTGGTGTAGAGATTACCTGTGGAAACTCCGCAGCTGAGCAAAGTCATTTTCTTGAGATGAGAATTGTCCAAGTCCATCTTGACAACGCAAGCCGAGTCAACAACTGTGTACTCACTGAAAGTGGAGGTGTTCAAAAAGTGATATATTGGTTTCCCTTCCTTGTTGGTGAACCTGCTGGTCCCATCGCCTGCCATCACTGTTTTCATGGGGTTGACCCCAAATTTTGTGCAAATATTGGTCTTAGGACACTTGCAACAGTCACACTCGCCGCACTCGCCGTTAAAAATAGGCACCACTTGGTCTCCCTCTTTCACATCCGTCACGCCTTCTCCGATACTCTCCACGATTCTAAGAACATATCGTAATTAAATACTAATTTAGACATGATAATCTGTGTTTAAATGATCACATAAATTTTTTCAAAAGTGATTGGCACATAAATTGATAAATAAGTATAAAAAAGTAATTTTTTTTTCCAAAAATTATGACTTACCCGGACGCTTCATGGCCTAGGATTCGTGGGTATGCCCTCTGAGCCTCGCTCTTAAATAACAAAGAGACAAATTAAGTTAATAAGCTAGAGAGCTAAGAGAAAACTTCTTAAAACATATGTATATGTATATTTATAAGTATATGTATATGTGTGTGTATATATATGTACCTCTCCTTTCCAGGCGCCAAGATCACTATGACAGATAGAGGTGAAGAGGATCTTGATCCGGACCTCCATTTTCTGAGGTGGTTGAACTTTAACTTCTTCCAAGACAAAAGGCTCTTTTGGCCCATATACAACAGCAGCTTCACAACCCACCATATATATTTTACATGATCAGAACATAAAGCTATATTACAAGATACATACATACATATACATGTATACATACATATATTTCTATATGTGTGTACTAGTTTAAGAGCTGATGAGCTTCTTTTCTTACCTTTGCAAGTGATGACCTTTCCTTTCGTCTTGCTTGGGTTGGGCACACCATTGGTAGAATGATGGTTTCCATTCTCCATCTTTCTTGAGTTTCTCTAAAATATTGTAATAGTTGTTTCTCTAAGTTTGTATTGCCAGCAAATGCTTGTAATATGGCTTTCCATAAGATATTTGTCCAATTTATATAAATTAATGACATGGGCTCTTACCTTATGTTTGACATAGACTATTCCGATGGCAAAATTGGAAGTTTGGGGCTTTCCTTGTCGTGGAACATGCGTCAGGTGGGGTAGTTTTTTTTGGTCGACATAAAGAAAAAAGAACACAAAAAGAAAACATCCAAAACACGCTAATGAGAAATTTCGTTAAGGAGTTTCTCGGGTAAAACATGAAAAGATAACCTATGAGTAGGGTTCTCTTTTTTAACTCTTAGATATGGATCACCCAATGACGTAGCGAGAAAATATATCGGGAGCACTATAATAGAATAAGTGGTAATTTTTGTATTGAATATGAAAAAAATTTTATCCTGATAATAATATACTATTTATAAAGTTGTAGGCTTCGGTCGGTCTCTGTACTTTTTAAGTTGGATTCTATTATTTTATTAGTAGCGGGTTATAACGTTATAAGGTTAAATATGATTGCTCTAATTATATAATTATATACTTTAAGGATTGAATCACATAATTCTAATTTTCCTTATAAAGTAGGAGCACAATAGAAATTAATGAGGGCACAATTTAGATTTTATTCAAAAATAAGAGATAAAAATGTGCATTTTATCAAGCCCCTACTCACTTATAAATACCTTTGCCACACTGGTATTAAAAATATAATTTTAATCAAATTTAACCGTCAAAGAGCATACATATAGGTAGGATATCGAGAAGGACCCATATTTTGCTAATTAGCCAAAAACCATTTCTTGAAATAATATGGACAACCACTTTTTTTAGCAATAACATGCAAACAGATACATTTAATGAGTAGTAATTCTATTTAATTTTATGAGGCTATAACTTAGTTATTAATAAAATAGTGAGACCAAATTTAAAAAAAAATACTACATATTAAATTAAGACTTATAATTTTATGAGTAACAAGATTATAATTTCACGAAGATAAATTTTTTTTTCTTTAATTAGTGACAGAAATGGGGGGAGGGGGAATAATGTTCAATTATTGTTATGTTATTTCTTATTAATCAACAAAAAAACAAAGAAAAGAAAAGAAAAAAAGAGTGACAAGAAAGTAGAAACGTGAATTGCACGTGGCATTGACTTTTATCCAGACGTGGAAAACGAATGAAAATAAAAGGCAATCAATGCATTCACGAAAGTGTTCGCAGGAAATGACGCCTTCTGCATTAGATTCCCATTTGAGGCTGGTCAATTACGTTGTCACCATGCCAAAAAGGAGAACTTTTTTTGTTACTGTGGGCTTAACGTATGGCAAAAGTTGTGGTAAGTAGAAAATGTATTTTGGTTCTAAGAATAACTCCCGTTGCTTTAATTATTAGATTAATTTTATAATTACAATTAGATTTATATATGGTTAGAAACAATTTTATATAATGCATTGTAAGTTTTTAACATATTAAAGTAACATATCGATTATAATAAAAAGAATCTAGATAGTTGGGTCAAAATATATGTTCTATCATAGGAGCTCCTTATATTTTTTAAGATTCGTTTAGTAAATAGATTCAAATTAGTGATTCGATTTGAGTTATGTGATTTGAATTAAGATTTGAGTTAGTGATTGAATTGTTATCCGAATTGACGTTTGGATGTATATTTAAGTTTTAATCTGAGTATGGTATAAAATTAGAATTTGTATTTGGAGAGGTAGTGAAAATAGTTTTGATTTATTGACAAATCTAATAAAATCTTAATGTTAATGATATTAAAAAACATACAATATGGATCTTATTTATTTCTCTTTTCACTAGGAATAAAATGAAAAATAATGAAAAAAAAATCATTTCATTTGGATATCAAATGAAGAAGTTATGAATTTTTTTCTCAAATATAGAATAGAGAATTTCAGCTTTCTCTGTAGCAAAGATATCCTAGTATCAAAAGTTTAGGGGACTCAAAACTTTGAAAACTTGGATTCTTGATACTCAAAGGATTTAGATTTTAGAGGAAACAAACACGTATCTAAATGATTCTTAATACTTGAATCCAAATTTGAGTCTATTAAATTTAAAAAATACACAAAACAAACAACCCCTTAGTTTCTTTATTTTTAAAAGTGATAAAGATATTATTTAAATTTGAAAGTATGTTGAAGTTTCACTCTCTTTTATTTTTGTAGTCTGTTTGATATTAGTTAGTTTTAACTAACTTGTCAGTTAGGAACAATATAAAACTCTCACATATACACTATTTACAGTTCTAATCAACGGTTCTAATCATCATGTCAAATGTCATATTAGATAAATAAGACGAAATGACAAAATATTATTAAGTAAGTTCCCAAAAAGAATTTTTTAATAGTTTCTCTTTAAACACTTTATTGGTAGAAAATTCTGTTTATCTTTAACACATACATAAAATGAGAAAGCGTTTTTAACTTGATCGTTTATGAATAAAAAAATGACAAAACATTTATTTTTGAAGATTTTTTTAATGTTCCGCCATGTATCAACGTATTGTGCATTCTATAATTATTGTTATATTATTCCTTAATTAATCATAAAACAAAAACAAGGTGTAAAAGGAAGAAACATGTATAACATCTCACATCGACTTTTTTGGGTCCAAGTCTACTGTCTTATTTTTTTTATTCTCTTAGTTGTTTTTTTAATTTTTTATTTAACATATCATTTAAACTCAATAAGTTAAACATATAAATAAAACTTAAATATTAAAAATATTTAAATAATTTAATTTTATGTCAAAATTTAATCAAGAGAATAATTCAAAAAATAAAAACATAAGGCAATAAATTTTGATTTTTTTTTTTTTTGGGACTTAGTGAAAAACGAACGGAAACAAGAGCAATCAATGCTTTTCACGAAAGTGATCGCAGGCTTGGACGCATTATACATTGGACCACTTATCGAGACTGGTCAATTACGTCGTTACTGGGCCAAAAATCTGAAGGGACGTTTTATGTTAATCGACCTCATAATTATATGGGAAAACTTATGGTACGTTGTATGTACATATAGGTATTTTAACTTTAAAGGTACATCTTATTATTTTAATTTATTAGATTAATCTTACGACATTTTGAATTAAGTGGTACACTGTAAATATTTAATGCAAACAATAATCAATCACACTACTAAAAATTAATCTATTAGTTAAAATAACAAGACCTATCAACAAAAAAAAGCCATGTTTTGTCTTAAGAACCTCCTATGCTTTTGTTGCAATATTTGTTTAATTCTCTATTTTTGAACATTATTTTAAAATTTTGAAAGCAGGTTTTCATGCAAATAAGAAGGAATGAATACTCTTAAAAAATTTCCCAAAAGATTTTTTTAATGTTTTTCTTCAAAAACATTATAGATAGCAAATTCCCTTTATTTACATAAAAAAAACACGTGCTTTGTTTTCGGGTTTATTATTTAATGTTTGAATATTTTATAAAAACTGTTGAAGGATATTTTTATCTTTTCATTTCATTATTTTGTATTTAATACACGAAGGATGAAATTAATGCTTATTTTCAAATTTAATTTTCTATAAAAATACTTTGTATTTCTTTTTTTTTTTTGAAATTAAAGGTGGGGGATTCGAGCTCTTCACCTCTAGTGGAATTGATTTTAGTTTACTCCTAGGTTATGCCTGCAATTACAAATGCTTTGTATTTCTTAAAAATAAAGGGATAATTATTTTAAAAAACTAAAAATCGTACTTAATTATGTAACTATTCACTTTTTTTTTATCATTATAAAATGTGTGAAGAAAGACGAATAGTGACAGCTACCCTTTGGGCATGATCAATGGAAATTTGGAAATGTTATATTGAGCAATAGGTTTTGTTTTTAAAGACAAAACACATCACAAATGTAACACACCTTCTCCACCGGGGGGGGGGGGGGGGGGGGGGGGGGGGGGGGGGGGGGG
>CAMOHE010045447.1:67842-120042 GCA_946598075.1 Artocarpus hirsutus | reverse complement strand
CCACCCCCCCACCCACCCCCCCCCCCCCCAAAAAAAAAAAAAAAAAGGAAAAACAAAGAATAGTACTATAAGAAGAAAATAAACCTAGTGGCTTGTTCAATTCTTTTCAGATAACGTAAAATTTATAACCAAATCATATCTTTATTAATATATTTAAATGCAAATGACATCACAAATGTAAGACTTCTTCTATACCCCAAAAAAAAAAAAAAAGAATAGTGCTATAAGAAGAAAGTAAACCTAGTGGCTTGTTCAATTCTTTTCAGATAACGTCACATTCTATGACCAAATCATATCTTTATTAATTATAAATTTTATATTCTGCAACATACGTGGGCTGTGGGGTGAAATTTGAATATTTGATTAATTATAATTTATACACAAAGAAGATAGGATATTTATTAAAGTCGGCAAGGGCAATCAGGTATGATGTTTTTTATGTGCTCTTTCTTGTTTTCAATTACGTATCCCAATACACAAGGGTAATTTGGGGAAGGTAATTTCCAAACACGTCCTCTACTGGATATGGATTCATAAAGTCTGGTCCAGGGCGGCTTCAACTGTACAACGACAGTAGAGCAAGTTGGCTCCCTCTTTGGCCTTATATCTTGACTTGTGACCGGTGGTCCTGAAACATGTGGTTGAAACGCTTGACTTTGATTGAAATTGAAGAAAAGATATCGAAACTGGAATAATTACTGAAAGGGGTCATTAAATACAGGGATGGAGAGTGGTTGGAGGCATAAATAAGCGTTAATATAACTTAGAATAGATTTTATAAATTCCTTCAGTATTAATATGCCTCTCAAGCTTTAAAATATATATATATATATATATATATATATAATGCCCATTGAAGTACAATATTTCTTTAAATTCACTCTCAAACTTTGAAATATTATTTTTTTTGATGAAATTGTCGAATTTTCATTTGATTTAAGATTAGATATGATATTTAGGGATTAATATGAATGTCTTTTTCACTTTGGATGAATTAATTGAGCACAAAACTCTCATATATTCTTTTTAGAGTACCTACTCAAAAGCAATAAAAAGATAGTAGAAAATGAAAAACTACAGTGATTCAAGTTAGTTTATTGAGGGTCTTGAATAAATTAATGAATTTGTCTTTTTAACGAGGATTATAAGTATTATTTTATTTAAAAAACAACAAGTTTCAAAGTTCAAGAGTGAATATAGAAAAGTACTATAATTCATGAGGTACAATCGATACATTTTAAAATTTGAGAAGAATTTTAATACAAGTGATATAATTCACGGGGAATTTGCAAATTTGTCCTATAACTTATTATAACATGAAGTGTAATCCCTTATTCTTAAGTCAATAACAATAAATTAGCAGTAGTGTTACATGTGATTTGTTATAGTTTGCACTTTAGTGGCTAAAATGACACAAATTGTATAGTTTAGAGATCAAAAGTGAAATTATTGACTCAGTTCTGTTAATATTTAATAGATTTGATAACAGAAAGGCTAAAACAAGTTGAATAGTTCAAGAATGTGATTCGTTACGTTTTAAAATTTATGGATTAAAATGAAACAAATTGTATAGTTCAAGAGACAAAAGTAAAATTAACCTTAACGCTTAATAAATCTTCTTGTTCATATATCATGAAATATAAATGAGGTATACTATTTTAACTTTACTGAATTCGCGTGTTAGATATCGACTTTACAAGCTCAAAAGTTATCACAATTTTTGGTGAACATTCATTTTTTAGGGGAGTAAATATTCAAAAATTAGTAAAAGTTTTTCTCTTAAAAAAAATAAAGAGAGCAAAGAAAATGTTAGATTTTTTAAACTTTTTGATAAAAATATAAGGTTTAGAAAATATATGTAGTAAATGTCAGATTTACAATACAAACAACTTATTTACTATATAAATAAGAAATATTTACATCGTAAATAAGAAGGTAGATATATTATTTACACTATAAATTTATTTATTATGTAAATAAGAATTATCTATATTATCAACAAATGGGTTAATAAATTATTTACATCATAAATTTTAACATTTATTGTAAATATTTTTAAAACTTTATATTTACTACAAATAGTAAAAAAAAAGGACATTTTCTACCATTTCCAAAACAAATAAAGGTTTTATATAGATATCGTGGCATAAAAAGCAAGCATGGTCCAATTAAATTATTACATCTTATTTCATATTTATTTATTTATTTTTGGATCTCATTTCCTGTTTAAGAGTGCAGTATCCAGCGAGAGAGATCCGTTTTCGCTTTTTTCTCGCTTTCTTATCTTCTTCTTCTTCTTCTTCTTCTTCTTCTTATTATTATTCAACGAAAGGAACGTTACACTTATTTTATAGGCGTTTTCGTTTTAGGACTTTTTTTTTAATCTATTTTTAGGATAATACAAAATGGAGCTAATTCTTTTGACAATATCATACTTAATACTTTGTCGTTTGAGAAAAGAACATTTAATTACCTCACATTTGTTTTTTTTTTTTTTAAGCATAAAACAAGCGTTTTGTCCTTTTAGCTATCCATTTCCAAATTAATTTCTTAAAAGCATTAAAAAGGGAAAAAATATTTTTAAAAAATTATTTTATGCTCCACTTCTGTGACCCCTATCTTTGAACAAGTCACAATCCATGCTTTCTAAACATTGCAAATTAATTTGATAGCCCCATTATTATTATGGGGTCAAAAAAAGGGATAAATCAACCATTTGAGTCTCACGGGTTTGGTGGATCAAGTATTATATGGTACAGATTGTAAATACCACTAATTTAGCTAATCACAAAAATTCAAATGAGGTTTGGAGAATAAATCCCTAATTTTCAAATACCAATTTGATTTCAAGATATATTTATTTGGGATTGAGTTGTCAATATAGTTTTCAAATACCAATTTGAATATGAATTAAGAAGAGGGGTCAACAGAGAAAAGGATCTCTTAATCCAAATGGCCGCCGGCCCCAATGGTTCCGAGCATTTTCCAAACATGAACGTGATTAAAAAAAAGGTTGATTTTTTGGTTGGAGCCAAATTGGGATTTTTTTTCCCTTGAAAAGGAGCACGGTGCACCCATTTACTGTTGGAGTCATGAAGAAGAAATCAATTTGAAACTAAAGTTATTTGAAGGACAAATGTATCATTTCATGTCTTAAATCAGGTGCAAGCTAGGTGCTTAAATCACATTAATCCCAAACCTAAACTACAAGAGTGCCGTTTTAATATTCTATAAACAATTAACAAGGTGTTGGGCATAAGGCAGTCTAAACCATTATCTCAGTTATAAACAGTATAAAACTCTCACATACTACCGTAAAAAGAAAAAAAGTTGCTATAATGTAAAAGCTCTTATATGTTATATTAAAAACAGTCCCAACCAATGGTTTCCACTACCATATCAAACACCCTATAAATATTTTTTGTTTTATATCACTTCAAATTATAAGGTATTACAATGGTTTTATATCACTTCAAATTATAACCCTTCAAACATACACACATGAAATGTTTACCGTAGGGTAAGAATAAATAAAGCTCCATTTTAAACTATCAAATCTATATCATGTTATTTGTTTTGTAAATATAAATCTATATATATATATATATTCACGCACTTTGTTTTGATGTGTTTTAACATATTTAACCTCTAGAAAGAAAGCTCCTCTATATATAATCTAGAAGCTACGGGAGTAGCAATGGCTGCTTTAGGCATGCAGTTATTGGTGAAATTTTTTATATATATTTTAGAACCTTCCAACTTCATTTTTTGGCTGAAGAGTACACGAATTAGAAACAGACAGGGTTGAATGTGGAAGATCAAATATTTTAATAAATGAATCAAACTGCCCGTTATTAGATTATATATATATATATATATATATTTTTTTTTTTTTTTTTCGTGGACTATCAGATTATATATATATATATATATATATATATATATCCATTGCATCATGTGCAAACAACATGGATACAATCATCAATCAATATCAATTTGATACGACAATCAATTTCTATCGTCTAACAAAAAACCTTTTCCCCTCAAGGGATATATATGAAGAAAATTAGTCAAAATAATTTTTGCAAAAATAATGATGACAGCAACGATAATTTTCAATAGAAAACCCGGGTTGACAAACGCCATACAGAAACTTGAGTCAATTGGCCAATTAGATAACGATACACAAAATAATTATAGTTTTTAATAGATTTGATCTTTCAAAACAAAAATCGTTGTTTTTTCATATCCTACTGTAAACTTTTCTTGACTGGCTAATCACACCAAGTATCCTGTTATTACTTTGCTCTTTTGACAACATTGCCAATACAACGAAGTCTAATCTCTTGCTATCTTTAGAAATTTAGGTTCCAAAATTGTCTAACTTATTTTTTTAAACACCTTTTTCAAACTTTTTATTCCATCAAACAAAAAAAATTTCAAACCATCATATCGTGAATCCATGAACCAAATGAACCCTAAGTTTCTAGAGCTTCTCACTTTAAGGCGCATGACTTAGTGAACGAGGTTGTTTTCTCTACTTGTTTTGGTTGAATTGATATGGGAACACTTTTACATAGAGCTGTTAAAAAATAATAAAAAATGACTGTCAAACCGACTAAAAAATTTAAAAATTTGGTTTCGATACCAAAACCAGCCTTCCACAAAGTGAGCGGGTCGGTCATCGAAAGAGATTATTCTGTCAGTCATTGGATTATTAGATGTAATCTGGTTGGTTACTATTGTTTGAAACCAATAGCCACAAATCGACCATCATTGATCGAAAACCAATGGAACATCTCTTATAATAGGTTGGTGTTCCATTTGCATTTTTCAAAACCAACCGACTAACAACCGACCAAAAAACACCCCCCATTTCTAGATTTGCTAACCCATGGCGTGCCTCTATCTCTCGATGCTCAACCCACAAAAGTATAAGTCAGGTTGGATCTAAATGGCCCGCTGACCCTAGATTGTTTTTAATCAGGAGAATAAAAAAAAAAACATATTTTTGAAACTTTTTGAAGTAAATATAAAGTTTCAAAATTATTTATAATAAATAGTAGAAAAAAATTTACCGGTAAAATTTTTTTTACTCATAATAAATAGATAAAAAAAATATTTTTTACCTAATAAATTTTCTATTTACTTTAAATATTTTTAAAACCTACTATTTATTTCAATAAATTTTTTTTTTTAAGTAACATCACTAAAATTGCTGTTTTTATTATTAAAAAGGAATACAGATTGCGGACCTTACTGGTGTCCCATATTGTCCTCCTGCCGTCCTTGTGCCGAGCAAAGCGGTTACAGAGATTCTTTAATATGTTTCTCTCTTTCGCTAGACTCTTCTTTGTACTTTTTTTTTTTTGTTAATGATATCACTCAATAAAAAAAAAGTCAACCCCTTCAATTTTTGGAGAATCTAAAGTTTCAATGCACTCTCACCTCTATCAATCGTTTCAAACCTCTCATAAATCTTCAATTCCTTCAGATACCAACATTCTGATTTAAAGTCTATTAATCCATGCAGAATAAATTAACTTGGCTTCAACCTTATAACTCTTTCCTCTCTTTCCTGCTACTTAGAGCCGGCAAGCCCATTTCCAGCACGTTTAAACTAAAAGATAATTTTTTTTTTATGATTTTACAAGTTAGGATTCGAATTTTGCTTGTAGGCTTTCTTATTGCACCTGTCACCACCACACTAAATAATGCTTTGATATTAAATGATAGTTTTTATTTTATTTATTGCATGTTTAAGCTAAAAATTAAAAAATTCTTATGATTTTTTAGGTTAGGATTCGAATCTTACTGGCTAGGCTTCTCATTGCACCCGATACCACCACACCAAATGACGCTTTAATATCAAATTATAGTTTTTCTTTTATTTATTATGATTTTATGCTTTTGTTACATGGAAAAGGAAATGGGAGTGCCACTTGAGATGCTCTCTATATAAATCAGTTTCAACTTTGACGTTCATCCTTCGTCGGCAATCAAACTTTACGGCTTTAAAATAAATTTTCTCTAATTTAAAAATTAAGAGAAAAATACAATTTAAAACATTTAATAATTAAATATTATTATGTTTTTTAAACCAATATTATTAAAAATTAGGTAAAAAAATTATATAATTATAATTATATAGTAAAATTAGGTAAAAAAATTATATAATTATAATTATATAGTACGTTTTTTTAATCGTGTTGGTGAGTATTAATTATATATTATGTTTTTGTTAATTTTTTATTGGTCTTTTTAATTTTTTTAATTTTCAATTATTGGGTTATAAATGTGTTACATACATGTTGTTATCATGTCAATGCGTCACGGTGTGCTTAATAATCGTGTTGTGTTATGCGTGTCATAAACAGATCGTGTTTGTGTTTACATTTTTGATACGTTTATTAACCGTGTCGTGTTCGTGTTCGGTCTAAACATGTCGTGCTATAAACGTACCGATAAGAACACGTATACTGTCACCTCTAGTGCCACTTATAGCCTTTCCTTTTCTCTACGAGCTTGGCTTTTCAACTAACGAGGTCTTTCTAAGCTGATTTAAGTTAATTATGTAAATTTTTTTGTCGTCATCATTGTTTTCCTCTCAAGTTCACTCACAATAGTATGTACTCTGAAAATTTCATAAACAAAAAGTTAGTTGTGTAAAAGTTAAAAAAATAGATAGCATAATACTAAGGCTGAATGTATTTTATTTAACAGTCTTGTATACTGGATGCTTATTTGCTCCTTAAAAAAAGAGAGGCTGAATTAGGGTTGCCTATTTAACGACTACAAGGGTATTTGGTGTAGGTGATTTACACTTTTAATTTAGTTCTGAACAGTATAAAGCTCTCACATGTTACAGTAAAAAGAAAAAATTTACTATAATATAAAACTCTGATATGTTACAATAAAAAAAATTCTAATCAATGATTTCCACATCATGTCAAACATTCTTTACAAACAATCTCAAGAATATCGATAAATCTAACTTTTTATAATGTTATCTCTTACAAACGATAGTATTTTTTTGGTTCTAATTCACAATTGGCACCACACTCCACAATATCTTAGTCTTACAATGATTTGTTGCGCATTCAATGTCTTTTTCTTTTTTAATTATCTTGGGTTAAGTCAAATCTCAAATTGACCCTTACGTTCATTTTGTTCAAGCTTATTTAGCCTCGAGCCGCGCAACTATTTGCAGCTATGTTCACTGAATTTCTATCAATATTCAATGCTAACTGGCCTTTCCTTTGGACTATAATTTATTTTATTTAAGTTTTTTTATTTTTATTTTTATTTTTA
The DNA here is from genome assembly GCA_946598075.1 of Artocarpus hirsutus. NCBI lineage: Eukaryota > Viridiplantae > Streptophyta > Magnoliopsida > Rosales > Moraceae > Artocarpus > Artocarpus hirsutus. Next base: position 112,731 of record CAMOHE010045447.1, on the reverse strand, counting down.
ATTTTTAGCTTCAAACGATGGACTTCATTTCTGGTCAGGCCGACTTGTCATTGCACGAGCCTTGGCCTACAGCCATTAATACGAACGATATGTTGGTGTCAGTCTTTGTTCACTTGTGCAACTTACTCTGCTGACGAAGTTAGCGCCAATCGTATCATAAATGTTATATATCTATATATATATACACACAAACACGCGGGCGCACACATGTTATGAAAGATCAAGAATTTTCCTTTAAAGATTAGATTTATATATCTCCTTTATTAAAGTAAGTAATGTTATTAGCGTAAATTGTAAAGTAAAAAACGAGGGGTACTGTTACAAAGGTAACAGCGGGCATTATTTCACTCTACGACGTCTATTGCAGCAATTACAGCAACTGTAACGCCAAAATTTTTTTCTATAAATACCTTTTCTCTTGTCCATTTTTGTATAACTGAGATTAAGAAATCAATAATACTTTTTCTCTACTTTTTTCTCAAAATTCTCTTAGTTTGCTTTTATATTTTTTAGTTTTTATAACAACATAATATATATACATATACATATATATATAATCTCTTTATTTTCTTGAATGCTTGCATAGAATAAGAAATCTACAAGAATATCATCCATCTTAGATATGTAATTAGACCCTCAATTTCTTCTTTTGTAACGATTACAAAAGATAACATAAAATTAAAAGATGAGTGAAGCAGTCATTTTTAGGGTGTTTGGATTTTTGTTTAAATTGCTACTTTAAACCAAAAATATTATCAAATTCTATGATAAAAAAACCTATAATTAAACTGTATTGACTAGAATTTTTTTCGGTTTAAATTAGTGAACCAAATATCATTTCTTATCGTAATTTTTTGAAAAAAAAAAAAAACCAAATGTCTATATTTTTGATAGATGTGTGCATCAACACATCTCTGGGCTGGCATTGCAACATTATGATGACGAATGAGCTTTCTGTGAAGACAGGCATTTTACTTGGGTTGGCCCAAACGTTTTCCCATGGGCTATAATATTTGAAAGAGGAGAAGAAACGGGTTAATAAGAGAAATTGTCCAATTATTAATAAATTAAATATCACTTCAGTTTGTAAATATTATATATACATTATATATGTCTTAAAATAATATCATCAAATTATCATTAAAATAAATACTATATAATTATATAGTATAAAATATGATATTATTAAATTTATTATTATATTGTTAAGGATATTTTTAAAATATTTTAAATGTTATGTTAAATTTTAATTTTATAACAAGAATTTGGCCATACGATAATTTTTTCACAAGAAAAAGTGGTTTTGGTTGGTGCAGCAGAGAACTAGTTTAAGGCCTTTATACGCTTTTATGCAAAGGGGAAATGTGTTAATGTACGTACGTGGAAGACGCTGCACTCTCCTGTCTACACTTATCTAATAAATATAATAAATCATTCTATGATTAACCTGATGTTCAATACCTCTCGATCGTGTATTTGACATTCTCAGTTCAAACCAAAACTTTTAATCATAACAGTGCAAAACTGCATGCTATGGAGTTAAACAAAAATATGTTACAGCGTAAAATTCTCACATGCTATACTTACGTTTAAATCAATTGGCTTCTAAACGCCCAATTAACTCTAGTTTGCTGGTCTTCATTGCCCATAAAATGTCTAAAAACTAATTCCGATCGCTTTCTCTGTTAGTTCACCTACGGTTCTGTTCTCTACAATCCGTAACCGCAATCATGATGTCTAAGCGGTTTACAGAGCGTAGTACTGCTTTCCATATCCGGCACCGAATAGAAAATTGCTAACAATTTTGGCAAATTATTCGAATCTTGTTATTGATGATTATATTTTCGAATCTTATGGCTTGAAAATGGGGCTCACTGTCACAAAAAAACAGTGGTAATTCATTTAAAAATAGAAAAGAAGCGGGGCTCATTATGTGGCAATTAGAAACAAAATCGTATTTTTCATGCATAAATTAATGTTATACGTTGTTAAACTCATATTGTTCAAGGTAATATATCTTGAGTTTAAGTAACAATCTGCTTATAATTACGTATTAAAGGTGGATTTTAAGCAATTACAGGCCAACATGGACAAGGGAAATGCAAAAAGATAGGGCATAAAAAGATGAGTTCATGGACTTCTAATGATAATAACTAGTTACAGCCCACTAGAAATATGTTGCACAATCCAAGTTATAGATAGAGCATTGCGCATGCTGCTAGTATTATAGCAACCTGTTATAGATAAAAAATTATAAACCCAGAATTTTGGGCATAAGTTCAAACTCAGGAGTTTAAACTGTTCACATCATAAAGCTCTCACATGTTAAAGCATAAAGCAAAAATATATTACGGTATATAACATAATATCATTTTTTAAGTTTAAACCATTTTGCCGAAGAATGCGGTGCAGTATTTGCCATAAAGCAAAGTTCAAAGAAAGAGCAAAAACAGCTAGACAAGCCCTACACCTATTACTTGTCTTCCCAGAATTCCCGCGGTTTCCATTCAAAACATCTTTTGTTCTTTTGCCTCTTTGTTGTTCTCGTGAGGTCGCCACTTTATGTAATAAAAAAAAAGAAAAAGTAAGGACGATATGTATTGCATCCGATGAAGAGTAGAAGTGACAACCCTAGCGAACTTTATAAGAACTGGCCAATAAGGCGTAAAAATTGGTCAAGTTATAACTTTCTCTTTTTAATTAGTGGGGTATATAGGTAGAATGTCTTTCTTCAACAATTGTCACATCTATCGACATTGTGCAACTCTCTTTTCTAAATTATATACCCTCCAAAAAATGTTTATTTTCGTTTTGGCACTCCTTTGATTCTCGATGTAAATGGAAGTTATTAACTAGATGAATGGATGAACACCAATCCAAGAGATTTAATTAGTAGCGTATCACGTTCGAGTTTTGTGAAAAACACAAGTCACTTGAGACAATTTATAGACCTCCTGTTCATCAATTAATGTTCATTAGCTTTTGGTAGGATTAAAATTATACGTCATGTCGCCTATTAACGAGTTATGACTCAATGTGTACATATTAAAATATGTAAGGTTTATGTTAGAGGTGTTAATTTAAGCTAGGCTAAATAGACTGGTTCGAAGCAACAAGTGACCCCGACATCAACCTGGGTTGACATGCATAAAGACAAGCTAAGCCTTCTTGTCAAAATGGGTCTAGTTCTTTGTCAGAATAATGATTTGGCTTGATTCACATAACTTTTAACAAATGTATTTATTTATACCACATTTGAAAAAGTTATGTCTTTTTATAACTTATATTAGATGTTTAAGTTGTGCCACACTTAAACATGTATAATATTTATTAAAAAAATAAATTTTAAAATAAGGCATTTATGAAAATAACCCTTTTATATACAGTCGTTATGTTGGGCCTACCCTTGTCATGTCTGAGCCAGCCTGCGTTCTCCTTTTGGCCCATATGGATTGGGCCGGGCCACGGGCAATAATTCACGCCACTGTTTCATGTTCAGGGAGGATCCCCTCCCCATTTTTATCCACCAAACAAACTATATCAATGAAGGCATGAATTGAAAGTTTTATGAGGCTTATTGATACTTTTGACACTGGTGATTCATACACGGAAGTTCAGTAGTGCATCCCTACCTCTTCTGTTTTTGTTTCAAACTATCAAAGACGTAGGACCATAACACGCAAGATTTTGCTAAAGATAAAGTGCAAAGGAGAATTAATGGGACCGGCGACTGATTCATTGACCCATTTGATCAAGTGAGATTTTGACTGATCAGAAAAATCCCAAGTCAGTGTCTAGGATTCGAGGGCAATGTGGGCCCCCAAAGTACCAATAGTTGCCACCATCGTCCATATGATCTCACACAATATAATAATACATCTCTTTCTGTGTTTAATTGTTGGACACTTGGACCACTTAATTATCTATATTTTTCTTTTTCCCCCACAAAATCTACGGCCATGTGACCTTCGTGGTCACATTCCCTTCCACTCTTACTTTAGTTATTTCGTTAATTTCTTTACAATATCTTGCTGTCTGTTGGGTTTTCTTTTTTTCTTTTTCCTTTTTTTTTGTTTTTAATTAGTCCTTCTAATATTTAGCATAAAAAATCTCATTTTTATATACTAAATGCATAATTTATAACCTTTTTTTTCATATAATAAACTAGGTAAATTCAAACTTATAATTTAGAAATATATATCAAATCATTATCACCTAGGCAAGTAAGTGTCATGATAAAGATTGCTTTTTTGTATGGTGCTTTTAACATGTGGACATCCTAATAATCTTATAACAAGATTATAAGAATCATCTCCTTCACATAATAAAACAAAAAACAAAAATAAAGAAGAAGATTATCATTCTAGTCTACTATATGAAAGAGGGGTCAAAACAAAACCCCCAAAAAAATGCAAAACAAAACAAAACAAAAAACCGCGTTTGTTGGCTTATGAAAGCTCCCAAGAAGAATCCCACCGACGATAGATTATCACTTCTTTTCCTCCACCACAATTTTCCCTCCCTTCAATACCCTCCAAAACTCCCCAAACTTCCACTTGTATTGATACACAAAAAACACACAAAGAAATGGCCTAAAAGCTAAGAGTATAGTAGTAATACTATTTGTCATATTTGACACACATAATCAAATGGGCAATTGCTTGTTCGGAGGCTTGGGAGACCCCGACGGAGTAATCAAAGTCATCACATCGAACGGCGGCGTTATGGAGTTCGTCTCTCCTATAAGCGCCGGCAGCATCACCGGAGAGTTCCCGGGTCACGGCATCTTCCGACGTCGCGATCTCTTCTGGAATCCTCTTCCTCGTCATGAAGACCTCGTCGCCGGACAGTCCTACTACCTCCTCCCTCTAGAAGTCCCGGCCGCCGAAGACGAGCTCGGCCGCCTGGAAGGCCACGTCAGATCGAACAGCATTCCTGCAAACTCATCGGTGGCCCCGTACCGGATGTCGTTCGACTACCAAGGCACGCTCAAGAGGTCTTACACCGACGTCTTCTCGAGGCCGTACTGCAGCCATGGGGGAGCAGGGTTTTGGAAGGTGAAGCTTGTGATAAGCCCTGAGCAGCTCTTGGAGATTTTGTCCCAAGAGGGCCGGACTCAGGAGCTGATCGAGAGCGTTCGGACCGTCGCCAAGTGCGGGAGCGGCGCCATTTCGACGGCCGCCCTAGGGTTTTCGGATCAGTGGAGTCTCTCGAGTAGTAGCAGGAATGCTTCTTCTAAAGTTGATGGGTTGGTGGATATTGTCAGTTAGTTAATTAGTGATTGCATTTTTGTTAATTTTTGTTTGTATGTTAATGCAACAAAATATAATACTTGTTGAGGTATTAATTAGTTGTATTATGTGCAATTATATAGATACTTAGTCTTATAAAAATGGTGTTTAATCAACTAAATCATGTCATTTTAATTACTTACAAAATTTTAACTATTATTTAACTGATTTTTGCTCGTTTTGAATGACAGCTTATACTATAATAAATGCTTAGGCACTCTTGGAGATACTAAACATTAGACAGGATATCAATGTAGCTGTTAAGGGTGTTTTCTAGCACACATGAAAATGTCAGTCATATGGTTAGACCATGAAAACCTATCAGATATAAAAGCAACAGACAAATCAGAATGGCAAAAAGGTGTTCTTAAAACCCCTCTCTCTCTCTTTTGTTTTATGATGGGTAGAATGGGGATTTAAACCTGAACTTATACAAGCATGTCTACAGGATACTTGAAGATTTACAACAATAATCTAACAATCATGTGCTCATTTTAGCGAGTTTGGGAACATTGTTAGACCTACAGGTTGGAATCAAAACAATATAATATACAAGAGATTTATATTATAGCATTGATAGATTTGCAGTTAAGCAGTTAGAACAGATAAATTCTAACCGGCTTGCCCAAGAATATAACTGACCCCACAGTTTCTCTGACATAGCATATGATCAAATTATTTTCACCAACTTTGTAAGTAAGTAATTTTCTGCTGTCTTGGAGCTAATTAGGATTTGGGCCTTTTGGGGGGACGAAGCCGTACATTGTGTTTCTTTTACTTTTCCTTCATTTTGTTCATTATGGTCCAAATCTGTAGGTGGGCTAAGTTATCTGAGTCCACATACCTTCAATTCCACTAAAATTTTGACATCTTACTAGAATCTTTAGCACTACTTAGTACTTCTAAAGTAAAAATTTTTGTGAGAGAACTCGTCCTTTCCTTTTATGCAACTGATGGATTTTAATTTGTAAATTTTATTTATATTTTCTTTTCAAAGAGCAAAAGTAGTGACGGTTTACTACTGTTTGCAACAGTTTTAAGAAGAGCCAGGGTGTGAAATTTTGGTAGGTGTTAAAATTTTAGTGATTGAACAGTCAAATGGGACCACAAATATGAACTCAAATCATGGCTTTCTTCATCGTTTGTCACTATTTATTTTAGCGACATAACCTAGTAGATTGCTGACTGTAATCTAGTAGATTACTCCCGGGTTTGTCACTTTTTAGTGTAATTTCAGCTGAAACATGATTTATTTAAACTTTTACTTGTGTGGAGGGGCATGTTTCTGACCTCTATATTGAAGTGAATGGATTTTTACCAAACCAAATAGAGTTTGGGGAATTTTCATAGACATCATCATTTAAGATTTATTTTTTATAAATGTCATACATGTTTATTTGTGACATAATTTAATATGTAATATAAATTATAGTATAGCATAACTTTTTAAGTGTAGTATGAACAAACATAACTTTTAAAATTGTGGCCTAATATATAATTTTTTTCATAGAGTTCCCTTGTGTTTTACCCTATACACATTGTGAGAAGTCCACAAGCACGGCCCCTCAACTTGTGGCCCAGCAGCAGGCTTATATGACAGGAAATGGGCTGTTTATAAAAATGGCACCAAATTAAAGCTTTGAACTGATTTGTGCGTGAGAAAAAAGAGAATTCTCATAAACGTATATATTTAAGATTTATTTTTTATAAATACCACACATATCTATTTGTAATATAACTTAACATATAATATAAATAATAATGTGATATAAACTTTTTAAAGTGTGACATGAATAAACATAAGTGTAGCATAACATGTAATTTTCTTGAGAAAAAAAAGCTCTTGTAGAGAATGCCACGCCATCGTATTTGGAATATTGAATAAAGCTATAGTCATACCAACATATGGATGATTGTTGCTAGTGGTCAACAGAATCCTATCATTGTATTAGTGTCGCGTTTGTTTTATAGGTTTGAATAATAATTTGAATCATTTTCTGATAATATGTTTTCTTACAAAAACTTAAATTTCTGTTCAAACTTTCTTTTCAAACTTGTTAACCAAATGGGCTGTAGAAGGTATCCAATGTCATGCTAAAATTTCCACGGTTAGTGATAACTGGCGAGTGACCATCGGTATCCTACCATGACACTTGGAAGTCACCGATCAGGTATTGTTAATATCTTGTTTTAGTTGTTTGTGTTATATATACACGTGTGTGTGTGTATATATAGTGTAGTTTTTTTTGTTACGTCTAAAATGTTTAATGTTGTATTAACTGTTTGATATAAATTACATAACAAAGTAGACACCAAAAAATATTCTGAGAACTAATGGGCATTGTAATTTAGAAATCTTATTAAATATGATTTGGTTGGGTAATTTGTTTGTGACCTACTAACATGTTATTTTATTTTATTTTACTTTTTAAAAAAGTAAAAGTAAACTTAAGTTTATATGTTGCTTAATTTGTTATAGAAGGTCATATAAACACCACATCATAAAATTAATAAAGATAATATAATTATCATCATAATTAAATCGGTAACCATTGGTGGAGATATAACAATTAAAAACTCATCTACACATATATATGTGTATATATATACACAAGTTTTTAATTGTTAGTGATTATCGATCTAATTAGAGTAATAATTATACTACCTTTATTAATTTGATAATGTGACATTTATATAACTTGCAATAGCAGGTTACACAATGTGTTAATCTTAAGCACTAATAATTTTTTTTTTATTATAAATTTTATTTTTGCTCCGCAAACATTAGTAACTTATTTACTTTGACCCTTAAATTTTAAAAGTTGATCTTAAACTTTAAAAGGTTATATTAATATTGCCCCTTCATTTGTTAGGACTGATTGGTTGTAATTTTAAATTCTTCTTTTTAAATCTTACAAAAAAAACTAAGATAAAAAATAGTAATTCCTAAAAATGGTTAATTTAGACCACTTCCAGGTGATCCATGCCTTATACTAACATGTAAATATGCAAAAAATAGAAGTTGCAGGAAGCCCACATATTCTTTTCTCTTATTTATTATTATTATTATTATTATTATTATTATTATCTATCCTTAACGGGCATGGTTGCCATATATTTTGTGTGACCAATAGAAATTTTCATTTTCGGGATTGATTTGCTCTGTTTCAAGTGCAATTTCAGTCATTTAATTAATGGTTGATTATCAACACGTGAACTTAAAGGTTTTTTTTTTTTTTCTTAACAACTATTGTCACACCCCGAAATCCGGAAGGTGACATAGCAGATTAATTAAATTAAATAAATTAGACTATGTGAAAACTGCTATTTTAAAAGGTATTAAAATTAATTATAAGAATATAAAATCATTAAAATTTCTAGCGAATATTTGTGAAATACATGGAAGCGAACAAGTGGGAAAGAAAATATTGAATAAACAAACACCATTGGGTCCCACCGGACCCACTTTAGAGTGCACACATGGTACCAGCAATATTAAATACATAACCACAGTCCAAGAAAGAAAAGTTAAGTAAATTAAAATATTACATGTTTTGTTTACAAATATCCTAGGAGATGATATCCTAGCCTTGTAGTTTCTTCTTGGTTCTTCAGTCTTCTCTAGGCTGAGTTCCACCTAAAGGAGAGGGAAGTTTTAAAACAAGAAAAATGTGAGCGAAAGGCTTAGTAGGATTAAGTCTTTAAAAACATTTTGTTAAGCACATATATTTCATAATTAAACAAAAGCTATAACATAGGACAAATAAATAACAAGTAACAACTTGAAACTCATTAAATTAATTCACATTGATTAATCCTTTATTTATTCATTGACGGTCTCATCATTATATTATAGGCAAAGCCATATGAATCACCATCGTAATGGCCCAGCTGGGTTTCGAGACCTGCCCCCAAGGTCGCGCTCCCCATGACCCAATCTTTGTACATGGCATCATGCTCTATTTTATCATTATGGACAATATCAACTGACACGTCTAGTGTTATATCATTATCATGTCTCTTTTATTGAGTGTTCTCATTACATTCATTGTGATCATTCATTATTTGACCAATAATGAAAATATATAATAAACATCATTTCTTGAAAACATTTAAGAAGGAAATACTTTGTGGACAAATTCCTTTAAAAAAAACATGGCTACCAAGGAGAAGGGATAGAAATCCTACCTCGATATCCCGCACCAAAGTTCAACACCGCAGTCTCGACCTGCTATACGTTAGCTCCACAGAACCATGAACAACCTTAGATAAAACTAAATTTATCAATCTCTAGCTTAAGGTATTTTACATCCCTAAGCTATCTCATAGTGTTTTAGTATGCCTTTAGTGTTCACGAGGTCATTTTATATGGTCAAAATCTTGATCTAGGTCTTAAACAATAAAAAAAAGGCGAAAAGGGTCATTTTTCATAGGATTCGGTTGGCCCACCGGAACCCTTGGTTCGGCCTACTGAACTCCACAGTTCGGCCTACCGGCTAATTGGGACCAACCTACCAAACTGGCCTAGGTTCGATCTACCGACTAGATGAATCTGGTCTGCCGAATTGGAAAAATATGGGAGGGCTGAGACTTCGATTCTCGGCCTCCCCAAGCTCAAAATCAAATTAAAACCTGTTTTTCCAAGTCCTAGAGCATATATAATGATCATAGCTGATAAACAAACACAGTAGAATACATTTAAATACATTTCAACAAGATTTATACATAAATTTTCAAGGAAATCCAAAAATGGAGAAAAGGGAAAAAACTTGATTTAATCCAAATTTCATAAAATCAAGCCTAGATTTTGGATAATTTAAGTCCTACCAACTTAGATTAGGAGTTTCCTAAGCTCAAGAAACTCCGATTACAATATTTTGAAGAAATTGAATAATTTAGGACAAAAATTTGAAATTTGAAAAATGAAGAAACTAACATCGAATCGAAGCTTTAAAACGGTTTGTGAGAGTCCAAAAGTGTTCCTCACCTCTCAATCCAGCTGAGAATCAGGCTTGAACTCAATAATTTCAAATCAAAAAAAAGAGAGGAAGAAAAGGACAGAGGGCAGCATGGGAGAGAGAGGGAAAGAAGAGAGAGAAAACGTGAGGGAGAGTGAGAGTGAGAGTGAGAGGGAGATAAATAGGAAGGGGATGAGTGGTTTTGCATAGCAAAACCGTGTCCCCAGCACACAATTTGTACTTAGGACGTATCGAGCATTTGATAAATTGTTTTGTTTCAAAGTTCAAAACAACATATAAGGATAATTAAAAATGGGATGAATTTAAAATACCATAAAATACTTAAATTAAGTTCAAATTTACATCAAGGCATACTAATCCACTATCTAGACACCAATTATGCCTAATTAAATTTTCTGGGTGTTACAATTATGATGTTGGAAGCAGTAACACAAATTTGTTATGTTCTCTGTAAAGAGAAATGTTAGGGCCATTTTCTTACTTTTTCTCTCGTCATGTTTCATCCCACTTCCTCGTCATGTTTCATCCTACTTTCTTATAAAAATGAGACCTAATTATAGATCATTGTTTTTACTTATTATTACAACCACACCACTTTTTACATTGCAAAATTATTGTTAAGTAATTTTTTTTATTCTTTAATATTTTTGTACATCATTACGCCTTTTATTTTCTTTTTATTCTTTTCAACCATTTTCATTCCTTTTTTCTATAAATATATCTGTAGCTAAACGTAAAGCATGCATGTATATTATTATCCTCTAATCTCTTTTTTTTAAGCAATTGAAGATCTTGGGGAGAAAAATTTACCTCAGTATTATTGACCAGAAATGTCTTTCAAAGACTTATATAAAATGCTCCTAGATATGCCTGCTTCATAGGACTTGTAATATTGACTCGCGAAATAGTATGGTCTTGTGCTAGATATTTAAATAAATGAGTGCAAACAAAAAGATCGCCTTTCTTTAATAAGAATACAAAAATGGGTGATGGAAAAAAATTATATAAGAAATCTTTAATTTATATTTTATTATTTTTTGAAAATAAAAAATTATATCAGTAGGTCACAAACAAGTTACTCATATAAATCATATTTAAGAAAATTTCTAAATTAAATGCTCATTAATCATTAGAATTTTTTTGATCAACTATTCATTTTGTTACAGCAATTAAATTTATATCAAACAACTAATAATAATAGTATTTATTAGAAATGTTTTTATTGAAACTAAGCATATATATATATATATATATGTAGTGGTTTCAGTGGTTAATTCTTATCATACCACGTTATCATGAATATTAAAACATACCATTATTGAAAAAGTAACCATTGTAAATTTATATATATATATATATAAAAGCCTTTTCACAAAAGCTTCCAAAAAAAAAATACTGTGAAAAGATTGAAGTCTCTAATTTAGAAATAGAATAGTGTTGAGCGAGTAACTAAACTGCACCTCACATAAAATAAACATAATGTCCGAAGATATGAGAATGTGAATTTAATTAAGTGGAAATTCTACTATCAATGCCAAATCATGATATATACAGTAGAGTAGTTTACCCTAGGCGGGATTGAGACAAACTAATTTTTACTATCCAAAGAAACCACATTACCCTTAAGCTATCGAAAAACGCTCATAGCATCCCTTGGCTGTGACATCTTCTACGAAGAGAAGTCAACTTTTCTACATGTTTGATAGAAAGAACATTATCCATATATATATTTCTCACAATATCAGCAAACTTAATTCGAAACCTAGCTATCATTCAATACGCACTTATTGAGTTATTTTAAGTACGCCAACTCTAATTTATTATTATTTTTTTGCTAACTCTTGATGAATCGACTTTCTTTTATTAATAGGTATTGGCAATCAAAAATAAAATGTTGCATTTACCAATAAGATGATAACAAGAATTTGTACAAGACAAGAGGGGTACATTTGCCAAGCCATAAAGGAGTGCAATTGGAATTGTACATAATGGGATTGAAATAAAAATATAATAGTTAGAATACGAATCGTTCATTTCAGTTCTAGTGTTTATTAACTCAAAAAATGTAATTTTGAATGTTATAACTAAAATATTCCTTTACGCAATTAAGAAAATTTGACATTCATTTTTTTAATAGAGAGTCGAGATAAAGGGATGTAAGAATAGATATTTTCTTTCGTCATTCTCTATATCAATATATGAGGCCCATAAAACTTACACAATTGATTTTGTAAAGAAAAGTCCTTTTCATCCTATGCAATTAGAACCCCTCCCCTCAGAATACCATCCTAGACTAGTAGATAATGTACTTCTTAAATTGGGATCTGTTGTTTTGTGAGTAGCAAGGTTTTAACCTTATAGTGTTATATAAATACTGGTATGTTCATAGACATATTTTTAAAAGGGAAAAAAATCACTATTCGTTACTTTCATTTTCCTTGATGCAAAATAAACGCGCTCTAGCATTTTAATTTTAATCGGTGTCCTTATAAGATCTGCTCTACACTGATTATTAAGCAAAATATCCTATGTCTGCAGTTTTAAAGCTTAAATTCAAAAATCTAATTTGGGAACCTTGCTTAATAATCAATGGTATCCGTATGGCAAAATCTCTGCCAAGAATTGGTTTACGGAAGACAAGACATATGAGGTCATGTAAAAATATATGTAGAATACTGACGGAAGTTATTTATGTCCGAGCAAATTCCAACAACACTATCGTGACTGTTACAGATGTATAGGGTGGGTAATTTCTTGGTCCTCTGCCGGTGCTTGTGGATTCAAAGGTACAAGAAGAGGGACTCCACTTGTTGCTTGCAGGAAATGCTATTCGGACAGTAGTGGATCTAGATATACAATGAGCAGAAGTCATGATAAAAGGTCCGTAGCTTAATTATTGACCAAATTAAGCCTATGGTTAGACAAGCTTTCGATGATGATGATATGTATGTGTAATTCTAACATATATATATATATGTGTGTGTGTATGCTGATACTGGTTGGTGGAATAACCAAATCGTTGTCACAGCTAAAGTTCCACATTTTCAGCGGTCTTCCCCACCACGACTAAACCAACGGTAGCTGCAAAAAAACAAGTTAATATCACCAAGATAATAAGTACTAGATCCAAAATTAATGATAATAGGAATCTTGAAAATTAGGTCGTCTCTGCAGGCACGTTTTTAACGAAGAATAAAGCATCATTGTGTACATATGCTCAGTCCTTGATTGGTAACGAGTCAAGCTAGGAAATTTTGAATACCTTTGCAAAACTTTTCTTTCGATCTAAGTATATGATCCTTAATTTTTATGACCTCATATAATAGTCAAATATATATATATGTATATGTATATATATCTGCATCTTAATTTTCTACGTGTAGTTTCCGTATTGATTATCTGCTAGAGTACTATATAATATATAAATTAACTGTTCTTGTAACTGGAGTAACCATATAGAATTTGGAAGATATTTGGTTAAATTTGCACAGAATATTAATGATTGAGTTATGATTCAATTATCCTTACATATGTGTATCACATGTGATTATATACTATACTATATGATTTACTTATAATTTGAAAATTTTAATTACAAACTAGCAATCACTTTTTTTTAATTATTTAAAGATTTCAAGGTTATTATTATTGCACAAAATGCCTTGTCAAAAGAAGAAAGCTGGGGAAAGAAAAAGCACGACAATGAAATCAGAGCGAAATGAGAGCTTGGGAATATATTCTTCCCACCCGAACTACATAAGATACAGAAGATCATGTATCTTTCTTTTGCTCCTCCTAATGGTTGAATCATATCTCAAATATGCTTTTAATTTGCTTTTTCTTTCGTTGAAGAATTGATGTGTTTAATAAAGTTATTTTGCCAACTAAAACGTGTGCCCACCCATCTTCAAATCCACACAATTCGTTGACTATTTGAGAAGGCTATCCATGTTTTATTTTTTAGCTAGCTTTTAATTTTTGTATGTCTGGGTACGTATATTGTTGACAATCTCTCAAAAGCAAATTAAAGGGACCAGATGTTACTAGCTGCTAGCTACCTACACCTTATATGCCACAAAAAGAAATAGTTAAAAAAATCATAATCAAAAGTGTTTTGGAAAAATTAACCAACCAAGAAATAGATAGCAGACAAGAGAAGAATATAATTATAGATGTGGGTATTAATGTGTCAAGACTTTCTATAGTTAGTGGAAGAAGCATAATTATTATGAATTATTACTATTTAAATTAAGAAGATCATGTGTCCATCTATTGTAATGTTTGTCTCCTCACAAGCTTAAATGCCATTGTCAAGTGAACAACAAACTGTAGTTTTCGGATTCGATAATGGATATAATATTCTCAAAATATATATATTGCGATATGTAGTTTCTAATATGAATTTGTTTTTAATCAATACTTTTTCAAGGATTACATTTTAAATAAAAATATGTTTTAACAACAATCGATGATGTAACATGATAAGAATTTAATCTCATTAATTATTATGAATTTTTTTAGTTAATTACCTAAAATTTATTTTAACCATCTGATTTATATCACACAGTTAATAATAATAGTACTCAATGGAAAAGAAACCATTAAACAACACTTGTCTATATATATATATATATATATATATTATACAGGGGATATTTATTTTTTTATACCCTTCGTCTTAGGTTAATTTAGAAATTATATATTTTGTTATTTTATTTCATCTAGTATATTCCTATAGATTAGATTTAATATGCAAATCTATACCTTACTTCACTCAATAATTAATGTCAACATCTAAATTGACTATATTATCTTTTAGAAAAAGAGAAAAAATTAAAACTTTCAAAAAATAAAAACACACACACACACAACAGCAACAGCACCTTTTTTGAGGTTATTTAATACATTTTGAAGTAAAAAACCTTATTACAATTTTTTTAAAGTTCTTAAAATTCTATTATTTTTCAATTTGAGGGTATGTATTTTGGATAATTTTTTAGTTCAAAATTAAATATTGATTAGAAAAATATATAAATTTATGTATTAAATCTAATCTGAATATATACATTCAATGAGATAAAAAACTGAAAGTATTATGTTTGAATTAACCTAAAATACAAAGTATAAAATGGTAAATAACTCTATAAATACACACATACAAATTGCATGTGGACAACAAAATAAGTACCTCTTTTCACGATTGTAATATGAATTGTGTATTGGGTCACGTGAAATATCATCAATAATTTGATTATTAAATTCATTGTATAAGAACAAGAAGGTACGCAGTGCATAAATATTAAGCGGTAAAATGAAAGGAATATTGTTATAAAAGCCAATTGGATGTGGTTAACATAACAAATAATAAAATGATTCTGATTCACGTAATTGACATAGCAAATTAACCAAGATTTTTCACTAAGGTTAATTTTTCATAGATTTGTGATACGGAAGGTACCGAATGCCTTTCAGAAATAATATAATTTATTCAAATTCTTTGCACTTCATATTATTTGGCACGTTGTAAAATTCAATACACTAGCAATTGCCTATATTTTAGTGCATGTTCATTAGGTTTACAAGAAGTCAAAAAGAAAATTTTATTGAATCGAATATGATCAGAACTTTCTTCACAGTAATTGAAGTCCTTTTATTTTATTTATTATTTATTTTCAAATAGAATTATGAATATATCTATATATTCATCTGACTTGATGTTTGATCAAGATTGATGTGATGCATATGTACGTAAGCTAGCTACTTTAAATATTATAAAGTGACATTTTCTCTTTAACCCAACAGCTAGCCAAAAGGAAGAAGAAGAGATCAGAAAAGGAAGCAATAAAGATATAAAGCATTGCAAAAAAAAAAAGGCATTTTAGAGAGAGAAGAGAGAGAGAGAGAGGGGTTTACATAATTTAATAAAATTTCAGGTTGTGGTAGGACATCAGATTTGAAGATAGCCCCAACCATGTGAATAAATACTACAAAATCACAAGCAAGAACTCAAAGAAAAGACCCAGCTTTACTAATCGGAATGTTCACAATTCCAGACAGTACCCTCCTTTAAGGACACCTGTTGTTCTTTCTTTCCTTTTTTTTTTTTTTTGAAATGGGGGTCTTTTTATTTTATTATTTTTCCAACAAAAATCTTTCAGAAGGATCTGTTGAGACATTTGATATATATATTGATCTGTAAACTAAATCATACAGCAATAATTGCCTTATCATAGCGTGACCAAAAGTACTGCTTTTGTATAAAGCTACTTTATGTATCTCAAGATTCTGCTTCAATAAACTCGGGACTTTTTTGATCCCAAAACTGAGCAAAGAAATTATATTATGCGTGTGGTTTTAGTGTTTTGTGATTAATCATTTTAAGTTAATTAATTAACTATTTTAGTTGTTAAAATGGGGGTATCATGACTTCATCTATGATGTCAAAAAGCGTTAAATAGGGGACACAATTAGGAGTTGACAGCATAAATAAGAAATATTAATCATTAAAAACGACTGATTAATCGATTTGGTGTTTAATGTCATTTCCTTCTGTCCAAAAATAAAAAGAAAAACAAAAGAAAAGAGAATCTCAAAGTAGACTAATCAAATACTTTTCCGTTTAAGCTAGAGAGGTGAAAATTGAAATTCAGGCTGTCCGGTAAACCGTGAGAAAATCAAATTCCTAGATACTATTGAAAGGATTAATAGCCATACTTAAAGAAAATGGTGATCAGCAAATTAGGTCAATCAGTTGATGGTTTAAATTAAGGCTATTTATAGCGAGAGCGAAAATATGATTAATATCCTGAAATATGCTGCCCGCTTGATTCTTGATCCTTGAAACTTAATCAAAATTCTGAGATAGAGAAAATAGAATATATATTCTTGCAAGGAAAACTCTCTATCAAAGTTCAAATTAAAAAGTTGTCCAAAGAAACTCAAAAAAATCACGAAGACGGAGTTATGTTTTTTAATCAAATGAGAAAAACATACTTTTTCACTCGCACTCAGTCCTACTTATAAATAGTCTTGGGAGTATGTAAAAATATGTGACGGTCGATCCTCTCAATTGTTTGGCTTTCATCCCTTATATTAATTGGGTGTTTGACATGGTAGTTAGAACTATAAATATTGTAGCATGTGAGAGCTTTACACTATGGTAACTTTTTTGTTTTTATCGTAAGAGCTTTATACTATTCTTAACTGAAAAGTTAGTTAGAACCAACTAAAGCCAAACAGACTAAATTTTTCCACATGTTAATATTAATATTGTCTCTTCTCCGTGTTTTTATTTTTTTCAAGTCATTCTAAAGTTATATGTTAGTCGTTCTGATCACATGCTATGTGCTTTAGTCATTCTAAATTCTCTTATTTTGCATTAAAATTTTAAACCACGGTCGTACAATTGATCATTAATTTTGAACGTGGTTGCTTTCCTTGACTTTGTCTTTGTTCGGTCTATTTAAACATTGCTACTTAGTAGAGATTTATTTTCATCCTCGCCGGTGGCGAAGCCAGAATATTTTGTTAGTGGAAGTGGTAGACAACAAATTACCTATAGTTTTTATTGCATATCGACATATTTGTATGTTTTGATTACTGAATGGGGTACAAATTATAAATTCTCTCAAAAACTAGATACACAACAGTATATTTTAAATTTTTAGTGAAGGCACCATTATAATTTGGGTTATTTAAAATCTTGAAGGCAACAAATTTCAAAGACGTGTCCTTAGTCAACAATAAGTGACTCCGCTATTGACTTTTACACTTGTCTATAATAATAGCTACAAGAGAAACGTCGGAGTGGAAAAAACTCATAAAAAAAACATCTTAATATCTACGTTTGTAGTAGGAGACTGGATCTCAGGCAAACGAGGGAAATGGCGACATTCAAATAAAAAAAGTTGTCAGAATGAACTTGAGAGGTTATGTAAAGTAGAATTGATACAGATCACAGACGTGCTTGTGGCCTAGCAAGAAGCACAAAATCTAATTGCATAACTATAAAAGACAGAATGGCTGGACTACAAGAAAGACTGATTTTATTAAACTCTTCAGTTTAAACTGCTTATAGTATAAAACTCTCAGTAGTAATAATGTGCAAAATCCAGCTATAGTATAAAGCAAAAAACAACTACAGTGTAAAAGTCTTAGTAATTACATATATTTTGAACCAAATACTTTAAACTATTGGTTTGAACTCTTCTACTACGATCAAGATTAGAAGAGACTTTAATTTTTGTGCAAACTCAATCCTATCAATAGAGAAACAAGTGCAAGAAGAACCAAGGTAGTTTTCTCTTGATTTCTTATTAAAACTTTTATTTATGAGCTTTTTCTGATAAAAGATTTTTGACTTGAGCGCCGAAGAGTTTTCTTTGCAATTTTTCCGCCAACTTCGGGTTTCAAAGAGGATCAAAGATTAAGAATTAAATGAAATGTAGCTTGTCAAGAGTTCAATCGAAATTTCACCCTAACAAAAATATGTATTTAATATAGCATGTTAATTATCACATTCATATAAGCTCTTGACATTTAAAATTTATGCAGAGATGACAGTTTATTTAACTTTCACTAAAAAGATTTATGATTGGAAAATTTACTATCTGAATCCAAAGCAAGTTAAACTAAATGTTCGGTTGGCAAAAAATACTTCAAACCTTTTTTTTATGGTTTTAACTATTTTTTATTACTGTATTTTCTTTCATAAAATTTAAATTAACAAATATTTTATACCATAAAAAATGTTATAATCACTCTCCTAGATACTAAATTACAAATAGACAAAACCCTCGATACTCTCACGATTTCTCTCTCTTTTCTGTAAAAGAAGACAAGTACTTCCTCTTACTATATAATCGAAGGACGAGCATATACATATACAATGGTTCTTGATGATCAGGGCCACAAACCAATTCGTGTGTCTTGCTTACCTTTTCTCCCAATGGCTTGTGCGTAGATGATCTCCGGATCCAGATCAGGTTTGTGAGACGTGCTACACAAGATGTCGTTTTAAGAGTGGTAACCCCTTTGGTTTTTTTTTTTTTTTCTTTTCCTTTTTTTAGGTTGATGGTGATTGGACTCAACCTTAGCTAGATTTAAAAAGATGAGAGAGATAGATAAAGGTGATTTCTTACACTTCATTTGGTAAAAAGGAAAGAAAAAAGAAGGATATAGAAAACATGTAAAGAATAAAATTATAAATTATTGAGAGGAGGAATTTGTTTTTCTCCTCTCTCACTCTTTTTTTTCCCTCTATTCTCGTTTTGAGAAGAATGAAAAAAAAAAGAATGATTATTTAGTAAATGACTATTTTACCCAATTGATTGATCTTATTTGGGCTCATTTGATCTTTACGCAAGAAGAAATTAAAAAAATGTTATGCAAAAATCTGAAAGAGAGAGTAATGTGGTGGTGAATATTGTACCTAGAAGTATTCATGGAATATATCAATCCGTTTAATCCATTCAGTTCAATTCAATCTGCAGGATTAGAGTAGATTAATGAAAATATGGATTGGTTATGGATTGAGATTTTCAAATCCAATATGTATGGATTAAATTACTAATTGAGTATCTTCTAATTCGTATAATTCGTGAATTCGAACTATATATATGGTATAAATTATAACATAGATAAATTATAACATATGCATATGTACCTGCAAAATTTTAATTATTATATAAAGTAATACTCTGCGATGTGTGTTCAGAGTTGCTATGCTTAGGGAGGGGGGGCGAAGGAGGAGGGGAAGAAGGTTAGCCCAATTACAAAGATCTTATTATTTATCATGCCTAAAGTTTAATTAAATTTGTTAATTGTAATGTTTTGTAATCCTACAATTTAGTTTATTACCAAAGACTTGTATTCTATTAGTTTGTAATATGTTTGATTTTATTAAATTATGCAATGCTACTTATGTTGATTTTATGTTTAATTTTTAATAAATTTAAAAACTCTATCCGTGAATCTGTGTAATCCAATCCGTAAAATCCGTGGTTTTTGGATTGGATTGGATTGGATTGGTTTAGGGCATTAATGGATTGGTTTTGGAATGAAATTTTCCTAATTTGATATATACAGATTGAACTCTAATCTGTGTAATTCGATCCACAAATATCCCTAATTGTACCTCCTATTTTCACAATAAAATTTTAATCAAATTGAAGAATGGATTTGCTAAAAGTAGGATGGTGAGAGCCAAATTAACTATATCTAGAGAGAGGGAGTTGTTTTCTTCTGGCCAATGGCAAGAAAGAGAGAAAAATGAGGGATAAAAAAATACAAGATAAGAAAAATACTACTCAATCCCCTTAAACTTTATTTTGATTGCGCATACAATATTCAAGCAGGGCATTGAGCGTAATATGGAGTAAATTGATGTGTGGAGGTCCCCACACCAAAATAAAAATGATATTATTTTGTTAAGTCAAGTGGAATAGGATGAAAGAGAGTTACTTACTAAAGGAATAAAGTTTGAAGGAACAAAATGATGCATTTTTGAAAGTCAAAAGTCAACATAATATAAGTAACATAATTCAGGGAATATGACATTTCAAATATTAAGAAAACAAAATGTTGTAGTTTAAAAGTCAAAAAAAAAGTCATGAATAAAGTAGCATAGTTCAAGGAATAAACAAAAAATTAATACTAAAATTTTTCTGCAAAGATAAAAGAGAAAAAGAGTAGACTAGTGCTGCCTTTAAATATTTGTCTCTTCTAGCAAATTACAATAAAATTTTGATCTTTGGAATAGATATGGTAACAATCTAATACTAACATTCTTAAAAGAAAAAAAAAAGAATTGGATATTTGATTAGCCCTTCATTAAAAAATATTTGTATAACCTTCGAAATGTCCACAGTTATCAAATTGTATCGATCAGCCATATTAAAGGTTAATTTAGGTGTCTTCTTTACCCCCCATTAACTTTTAAAGGAAAAGAAGTATAAGAATCATATACAAGGAATAGGAAATTGAGAAAATTAGAGATCTTTCATTAGTGGACCCTTATAGCCAGTCCAAGGTTATCTCTCATGTTGTTTTTTACTCTAGTTATTGAGAGCTTTTCACTGTAATGGATCCAAACCGACTTGCCACACACCCTTTAAGTCAAGAGGGTGAAGAAGTTGATCGATAAAATGTGTGAGGTGTATGGTATGGGTTGTAGAGCTAGATAGCCTGTTGGTTGCAAGGTGGATAGTGAGATTGGTCACAACAATACTGGTGGCAGATTTGGACTACGATTTGGTAGCCCGGATGGACATTTGGGTTGATCGTGATGTTAGGGACAAAATTAGACATAGGTTGGCCGATAGAAGGGAGGTAGGTGTGGTGGATGATAAGGCCAGTCACGATGCTCGTGAGGAGTTTGAGGTAGGGACCGTTTGAGAAAGCTTGTGCTTCTACTTTTAAACAGTAAACATAGAGAAGTATATGCCAAGGCTTTAAATTACAATTTGGATGGTGCATGAAAAAGAGCCTGTTAATTTTCAAAAAAAGCTTTTATACATGTTTAGTTAAGTAAGTCAAATGTTTTTATTGGTATATATAAAAATTAGTGTAATTAAAAGATATGAATGAAATTTTTAATTTATTTGTTATTCTTAAATAAAACGTTAAAATATAAATAAAAGGCTTTTCATAAGCACCAAAGAGTTGGCTTGTAACAAAAGCACTTATAAAAGCCAAAACCATATTTCATAGGTCTATCCAAACATATCGAAGAGTAACTTTTGGAGTAAATAAGCCAAAAGTAGTTTTTTTTTTTTTTAATGCCATTCTTTGGTTGACTCTTCTTGGTGGTTCACAATTTCAGATTTCTACACTTCAAGTGTTTATGGAGACATGGAGGGTCGTTTTGGATTTAGATTTTGTAATTAGCCCACTCTTTGAGTAAATATGTACTCTTTTTCCCTTCTAGTCTTTTCCCATCTAGGCTTTAGTTAGAAGGTTTTAACAAGACATATTTGGAGCTATTTCTCAAGGTGAGAGTTTAAGCTTTATCCTCAAAGATTAATTCTTGGCTTTATTATTATTATTATTATTATTATTATTATTATTATTATTATTATTATTATTATTATTATTTTCTTTTTGCCTTTAGGGTTTATCTCCTCTCTTTTTTTTAAACTTTTGTATTTTCTTTTTCTATCAATAATATCAAAATGGGAGGTTTGGTATAGGATGGTGTAACATCCCAAAATTAATTAAATAAGTTAATGTGTAACATAGTGTATTAGTGTGCCTAAAAGTAGTTTAAACCTAATTTAATTATCTTGTGATGTTTTCAAATTAATTTCACCATTAATTATTTTTTTTTTTGCATTTTTATTTGTTATTTTAAATTTTTGAAACAAAAAAATTTGTCAAATGACCAGCACATCTCGTTTTAGAAAACCATGTACGAGACATGGTTTCCACATAGTAAAACCACCTTCCCTCCCACTCTATTTATCTCCCCTCTCTTCCTCACTCTCACGTTCTCTCTCTCACTCTCAGACTCTCTCTCTCGTTTCCGTCTCTCTCACTGCCTCTCTCTTTCTTTCTTCCCTCTCTCGTTTTTGCTTCAAATTGAGCTCAAGTCTTTGATCCTCAGCTAGATTGGAAGCTTAAAAACATGTTTGAACAATCACAAATTTGAATTCAAGCTCAAATTTGACGTTATTTTATTTATCTTTGAAATTTTCAAACTTTGCCTCAATTTTTGAAACTTTCTTAGAATGTTGAAATCTGAGTTTTATGAGCTTAGGAAACCTTAAATTGAAGTTAGTAGAACTCAAATTATCTAAAATCTAGGCTTGATTTGATGTAAAACTAATTAAACCAAGTTTCTCTTTTTTTTTCTCTATTTTTGGATTTCTGTAAAAATTTCTTTGTAAATCTTGTTCAAATGTGTTTAAAAGTGTTCTAGTATGTTTTTCTATCATTTATGACCATTATACATGTTTTGGGGATTGAAAAATAGGTTAAAAATGAAAATTTAAGCTCAAGGAGGCCGAAGCTCGAATATGAAAATTCTCTAGATTTTTTCAATTCAACAGGCCGATCTTGAGCATCGACAGGCTGGTCTCATGAGTTCGGCATGTCGGACTCATACAATCGGTAAGCTGAACCTAAAAAAGTTCAACAAGCCAGCTCTGTATGGCCTATAGGCTAAACTGTGGAGTTCGACAGGTCGACCGAACTCTATGAAAAATAACCGTATTTCACCCTTTTTTTTTGTTTTAAACCCAGATTGAGATTTTAACTTTATAGTATGATTTTACAGACATAAATGGCACATTAAGACACCATGAGATAGTTTAGTAATGTAGAATATCCTAAACTAGATATTGATAAACTTAGTTTATATTTAAGGTTGTTCGTGGTTTTGTGAAACTAACGTATAACGGAGCAGGACTGCGGTGTTGAGTTACAGTGCTAGATATTGAGGTAGAACGTCTACTCCTTTCTTTGGTAGCCACTTTTTTAAATAGTTTTGGCCTCAAAATGATTTCTTTCAAAATGTTTTCGATAAATAATTGAAAAAGATTTTTATCAGTTGTTTACAAAAATTGTTGAATGGGATGAAATTCATAATGAACCGCATAATGAATGTAGATGAATAAATACAATTGGTAAAATGAGATTTTAATAACTATAGAAATGCATAGATGGGCATAATGCCATACTTAGAGATCGGGTCGTGTAGAGTGCGACTTTGGGGGTAGGTTCTGAAACCCAGTTGGGCCACTATGATAGTGACATTTATGGTTTGCTCAAGAAAAGATTTTATAATCATTTCTGGATAAACAATGAACTGTTTTTGGTAAGAATGATTTAATTAAAATATTTATTTAATTATGTTTGCTAAATATTTATCTCAATGTTGAATTTTATATTCAAGTTAAATGTTTTAAAACCTAGTTCTATTGAGCCTTTCGTTCATATTTTATTTGTTTTCAAACCTTTTCCCCTAGGTGGAATTCAGTTTAGGATTGATTGGGAGGTTATCGATCGGAATCGCGAGTAGTAAAAGATTTGAGTAGGTCAATTGTATTGATTAATCAAGGCACGTAATATTTTAATTTTCGTTTATCATATTGGACTGTGGTTGTAATTTTAATAATTGTCGATATCATGTATGTGTACAAGTTGTAAGCCCAATGAGGCCTAACATATATATCTCTCTCTTTATTATTTTTAGGGTGTTTGGCTAGTGGTGTGACCATTGGTTGGAACCGTTTTTACTGTAGTATGTGATAGCTTTACACTGTAATAGTTTTTTTTCTTTTTACTACAGTAAGAGCTTTACATTGTTCATAACTGAATTTATGGTGTGAGCCACCCTTAGCCAAACACCCTCTTTATTTTCTCTCATCTGCTTTATTATTTTTAATAATTGTTTAAAAAGTTTTAAATTTATCACATATTTCATAATCAACTAAATTCCTTAAATTGGTATTTTTTAACTAAAATTTGATTTAATTAAACTAATTAACCTGCCACATCACCCTCCAAGTTTCAAGGTGTGACAGATAAGTACTATGGACAATGCCAACTTAGCTGAAATGTTTCTTAGTGCCTTGATACTAGTTGTCTCTTTTCCTCGTTTTATTAAAAAAAAAGGCTTTTTTTAAGTCATTTGAAACATATATAGGAGAGACATGGGATGATGGACTAGGCAATGGTGCTATTTGAAATATTAGATTTTTCAAATTTGAAAATCTAAGGTTTAATTAGAAGATTTTTTTTTGTTTTTTGAACATAATTTTTTTAAAATATTTTATTAGGCATATAAGAGATTTTTTTTGTTTTTTAAAATAATTTATTAGGCATTGGGTATTTAGTATTGGTTTTGTTTTGTCTTTTAAAAGAAATTGAGTTTCTGCTTGTCTTTTGAGGCACAAAATAAAAGCATTTTCCAATCAACATTTGGTTAGCAAATACGTTGAAAACGAGAAAGGAAAAAATGCTTTTTGTTAAAAAAATGGAAAATGGTTGATAGTTGTTTTCTCATTTCTATTTTCATTTTTTAAGGCATGCAATTTAATTCAAACATACCCAAACTATTTTGAAAAATTTTTCCTTTAAATTTTCATACCCAAAACAAGATCAGTTATTAAAATAATGATGTCTTTTAAAATTGTCAGCAAACTTGTTAATATTACAAAAACTACAGGCTACCAAGACAAATTTTTTGCAAGACACAAAGTACCAAAGCGTCGTATAAAAAAAGTTCCAATTCATAATCATCTACTCAAACTATAAAGTTTTTTTTCTCTCCAGCTCATAATCCCCCGACCGAACGGAAAAATAAACACTTGCAGTAATTAATACCCCCAATAATCTTGTTCCGGGAAAGTATTAAATTCATTAATTCTGTCTCTCTCAAAAGTCTATTTTATTATTTTATATATAAAAAGGGAAGTCGATATTTTATTGCTCTAACAATGTAACTAGCTAGATGATGATGTAATACATAAACTTTTTTCTTTTGGATAATTAGATTTAATGCATAAACTTAACGATGATCGAATGCTCAAATAAATAGGACATATAACTGCCCTCACGGTGACTCTAACTCGCACTAAAGACATATACATATACAGACATACATACATACATATATATATATATATATATAAGCATACATTCCTAATTCCTGTGTGGACGTAACCATGAATCCAAAGAATATACTACCAGATAGCCCCCTATATAAACCCTGCATACAGCTAGATCAAAGGCATTATTTAAATATATAATGGACAGAACTTATGTTGAGATGAATATATTAAATAGAAGATATATACATCACTAAAGTACATTTTTGTTTGTCTCTCTCGTACAACAAGACATATCCAAGAGTCCCATAATAATAGTATACTCATTGTCGGGAAAATACCTTTGTTGTTTCCTATTGGCCACTAAACTTATTAATTATTATATGTATCTTAATTTTCTTCTATATTTATATTCAGTACCAATCAGAATCATGATTAATAAATAAATAAATATATTAGATATACCTATTTATAGATATATATATATATATTCTCGCGCATTTGGAAGCCAATTCTTTATTATATATTAGGAAATAATAGCATTAAAAATCAACGAATTTTTTTTTTCTAAACCATAAAAAAAATTGTATAGGCCATTCGCTTTTCTTCATCGTTCTTATCAATTCTATAACTTCAAATAATAAAAAATTTCTCTAGAAATGTTGAGTGTAGATAGGACTTATACGTAGGTATTGGGCACGTCCAGAAATTGCGTCATGATAAGAGGATGCTTTCCAACAACATCATTGGCATCCTTAAATGGCTTCTCATGCAAACTTTCCATGGTTTTCATCAATATCATGGGCCCCACCTTATTATTTTTTATATTGATTTTCCAAAAATTAATCATACATATCACATTTCCCTAATCCAATCATATCTGATATTCAATCCACCTTTTTTCTCTCTCCCTCTATAGAAATATTCCAATAAGATGTGTTGTAATAAATCACGTCATTAATTTGACAATACCACATAAAATTAGCTACGTAACGAAAGTGGGGAAAATTTTTGGAGTTACATACATATAATATTGTGGAGGGTATATTCCATCGTTTACAGAATGTTGGAAATATATATATATATATATATATATATATATAATGTTGAATTCAACTACAACCCAACAACAAAAATATTTGTGAAAGTTATAATAAGGTGATGGGGAGATGAGATGTCCAGTGCAGGTTAGTAGAAGTGGTTGCTCCGTCAATTTGTCTCCCATAAATCATGATTAGCCATAGAATTTTAGAGGAATAACGATCATGATTAAAGCTAAGACATGGAGACCTCATAACAGAATATATAAATATATATATATATATATATATATATATATATATATAACATTGTTGGTGCTACCGTTATATATCTGTGTGAGAGAGAGAGAGAGATGGGCACTAAAACGGATGTCAAGTGGACAAAGTATGTCGGTAAATATACTCAAACGCAATGATAAAAAGCTAAACGTGAGAAGTGTTGGCCACATGGATCGATGCGATCGAGTTGTAGTGACTAAGGTTGTTAATATTTGGATTGACTTTGCATTGTAATGCTAACATGCATTATATCTAATGGGACTTTATAATAAACTTGGTACACTATATGTTTCATTACAAGGAATATTCATTAAAATGATCTTATAATTATTAGTATATATATCACACATATATAATGCGTTATAGTGCCTCATGATATATATATCCCCCCTAAATTGACATGAGACTCATCAAGTCCTATGCCGCCATGTGTATGCAATTAAACCAATCACTTAACTTTCCGTTAGATAAGATTAAAAAAATATTACATATTAATTAAGTTGAAAATTAATTTTTCTTATTGCGCAAGACTTAGCCTTGATGATGTCATTAATCTTTTGGCTTAAGGCTTAAGTAGTACTTGGGATGTGGAATTAATATTGCGTGGTACCTGTGCAATATTTCAAAGGCGAATTGAATGAAAAATGTTGTCATGTATATAAATTCCGTAAATGGGCCACACAGAATCAGGGTCTGGGGAAAACCCTTTCACTGTTCATGCATATGTAAATACAGAAATATATATATATAGATATATGAACGAAGAAATTGTTATTCATTCTAAATTAGGTAAAATTAAATAGAGCCCTTTGTTTCTCATGTACAATACAAAGGAAGTAGATCTACATGATAAAATAATCCTCGTCTTTTTGTGTTGATCTCATTCTGGAATAATAAATAGTTCATGTATATAATATATAACTATATAGTTAACAGTCTTCATTAATAATGCTTGGCATGACTCTTCTGATAATTTTTCAACCCCCTCTCCTGATCTAAGCAAACAAGCAATTAGCTACTTGCTATCAAATTTCGTTTTCGGATAGCAATATTTTTGAGACAAAAATTAGGCTAGGGAATATTAGCAAATAGCCCTATAGCACTTAGCATTAATATGAATGCATTTATTAATTGTAGGTAACTCATTTTTTCTATAATGGGTCTTTGTCATTTTTTACAATCGAACTATTACATGTGTGAATTTGAAGACCATTTTGTGT
This sequence comes from Artocarpus hirsutus, assembly GCA_946598075.1. NCBI lineage: Eukaryota > Viridiplantae > Streptophyta > Magnoliopsida > Rosales > Moraceae > Artocarpus > Artocarpus hirsutus. The sequence continues at coordinate 84,374 of CAMOHE010045447.1, read as the reverse complement.
CTAGACGAATATAGAGGGTTTCTTAATTATTTGGATTTTCCAAGTACCGATAGAAAATTTGAATTTTATGAGTTTATAATTAACTTTCTACGTATATAGGGAATTTTTACAGTAAAAAAGGTAATTTTTTTTTATCGGTGAAGCATAGTGCATTAGCTACTGGAATAAAATTTTAACCATCTGATCTCCATGTTAAAAATTTACAATACGTAATATAAAACTGATCAAATTATTACAAAGTTAATATGACAGTTAAAACATCCATAATTTCTCGTGGTACGAAATTGCCTAAGCCACTATAAAAATTGCCATATATATAGCTAACAAGTTGTAAAGTTTCAAACAATTTATTTCCTTTACGCAACCATGATCTCTCTCTACCACGACTCTCTATTGATCTTTTAATCTGTTCCCCTTTGGGCAGTCATACTTTACGAATATGATGTTCTTTAATTTTCATGCAGGAAAATGAAACAAGATGGTAAAATATACTTTTCACTGATATTCATTTATATACTTGGAAGAAGAAGGAAAAACGGCATGATGCAATATAAAAGACTGATGGGCTCATGAGCTCCAAATTTTCATTCCAAAGCTTTGTCTATTCTCTCATATCACATGAAAGAAATAAGGGGCAAAAAAAAAAAAAAGCTTTTACTGAGGATGGGTCGCAATTAGGAAAAACAAAAGTTGAAAAGATAAAAAAGCTAGAAATAAGGAAATGTTGGTCTACTCTTACCATTCAAGTGGTTGTGAACACTCCAATTCAGCAACCCTTTAGGATTATATATAAGAAACATTATATAATTTATTAAGTGCATTCTATATGTCATGCCCACCAATAATATTGCCATGAAGGCATTAAAATTTTTGTACAATCCTCTTGAGACCTTGAATGAAAGAAGCTCTGTTGGTTAATTATAAAGATTGATTTTACAAGATTTCCCATATATTATTCCTAATTTTCTTTTCTTTTTTTTTTTTTGTCCCAATGTACTATGTATCAAGCATGTGAGCATCTTATGGGAGTTGGTGACAGCAATGTATAGTAGCTAAAATATAAAATTAGAAAAAAAGGTGACGATTTTGGGAAAAACCAATTTCTGATGAGAGTCTCCACACACAAAAAGAAAAGGGCAAAAAAAAAAAAAAAGAAGGTAAAAAAAAACCCATCATATCTTTCTTCTCCTACGGGACCATGAATGAAAGCTCAGTGCCTCCGACCCCATCATCTCTCTCTCTCTCCTTGGCCTTCTTGTCGTTGAGGTGGTTGCACAAGTAAAACGAGTGACGTTCAAGAGAGAGAGAGAGTTCTTTTGGGGGATAGTGGTGGTTTTAGAGGTGCTTTTCAAATAGATATTAAGGTCGAAGGTCATAGTTGAGATGTGGGCGTGCCCTCCGCACACACTTTATATTGTTGCCCCTCTAACGCTTAAAAAAAAAAAAAAAAAAACCTTCGAGCTGAACCCACTTTTTTTTTACTACTACCTACAATGCGGGACCTACATCCCTACCCTTCTTCCTCTCTTTGGCGCTCCCTCTCCCTCTCTCTTTCTCTCTCTTCCTCTCTCTCTCCCTCTCTCTCTCTAGGTCTATAGTTCTAGGTGGTTGGCTCTTCTCCAAAGGGCATGGACCCCACGCTAAGTACACTAATGGCCATGATACCTTAAGCTTTTCATGCAATTTTGGACCCTTCCTCATTGCCCTACAGCCATTATAAATTATCATGACTGCGTTACCCTTTACGCACTTCTTGTTATAATCGTCCTTCGTCCCTTCTTTTCTCTTTCCTTTTTCCTTTGTGTCTTTCACCAGCTAATTCATCCCCCCCCCTTTTCTTCTTCTTTGTCGTTTCTTTAATTTGTTTCAAATTTATTCACAAACATTATAAATGGTATATTAAATTACTAGTCCTTTTTTTTGTTAGTGATTTTAATGTCTGAGGATATGAATTTGTCAATAAACGGCCAGTCTCAAGTTCCTCCGGGATTCCGGTTTCATCCTACGGAGGAGGAGCTTCTTCACTATTATTTAAGGAAGAAAGTGGCTTTTGAGAAGATTGATCTCGATGTGATTCGCGAAGTTGATCTTAACAAGCTTGAACCATGGGATATCCAAGGTACGTAGCTAGTATACTAATTTTTAGCACTCTAGTCATAATTGTTATAATCTGATCAGTTTATTCATGTGTTGTTTGGAGCATCAGTTTGAATCAGTTTTAATAGTATTTTCCCTTGTATAATTTAAATTGTTATAGTATTTTTAGTTTAAACAAGTCATTTAAACACCTTGTTAAATATTCACAAATGTCCTTAAATAACATTATGCTTTTCGTTGGCGATGTGCAGAGAAGTGCAAGATAGGATCTACGCCCCAGAACGATTGGTACTTCTTCAGTCACAAGGACAAGAAATACCCGACGGGGACTCGAACGAATCGCGCCACTGCTGCGGGGTTTTGGAAGGCGACCGGAAGGGATAAGATCATCTATAGCGGGTTTAAAAGGATTGGATTGAGAAAGACCCTTGTGTTTTACAAAGGAAGAGCTCCACATGGACAGAAATCTGATTGGATCATGCATGAATATAGGCTAGATGAAAGCACCGGCCATGACTCCACTACTAGTAGTATTGTAAGCACCTTTTTGATCTTCACTTCACTTCTCTCCATTAATTAATGACCTTTTTATCTTAGTTTGGCACCAAACACTTTTCAACTCCTTGTCTTTTATTACAACAGTAATTCTGCACTGACTCCAAAATCATAAATGTTAAAAAATAAATCATTTATAGTCATGATGATCATGATTAGTTTTTCTACAGTCGAAAATTGTCGTGTAAAAGTGTTTATTGGTCTCTTGTGTAATAATTCTTGAAATCTAGCATTAATTAGTAGAGTAGTAACCTGCCTTCTATTCCTTTTTCTTTTGCTTCTTGGTTTTACCTTTGTACAAAACTGTTTTACTTACCATTATGTTTAAATCCGAAATAAGAATGAGAAACAAATTTAACTACATTTCATTATTTGCCTTGTAGATTGTACAAGACTTTACTAATCCATAACAAATAAATTAGCATTTACTAGCTCGTTCATCATGTGGGAATTATGAGAATTTTTTAGCTAACTATGATCATGTTTAATTTAACAGGTTTCTAATCCGATATCGGCGGATTCGGTGCCAGAGGACGGGTGGGTGGTATGCCGGGTGTTCAAGAAGAAGAATTACCAGAAAGCGCTGGACAGTCCGAAAGCATCGTCCATTATCTCAGTGGACTCATCAAACAACCCTCATCACCACCACCACCACCACCAGATGCAATGTAATCCAAGAAACGACGGCGTTTTGGATCAGATACTCCTCTACATGGGCAGAACTTGCAAGCTTGAAAACGAGTCACTCACCACCAATAATAGTAATATCTCCGAAAGGTTTTTCACATCAAATAACATCAAGAACAACAACAATATGGTTGGTCATCATGATCATCATGATCATCACACGGTTCTTCACGAAAGGTTCATGCACCTCCCCAGGCTCGAGAGCCCAAGCACTCTCCCTAATTCTCTCCCCATCAACAATTTCGATCATCATGATCGCGCTTTTAAACCCTACAATTCAATGGAAGAGATGCTCTTGGAATCCGATCATCACCATCAGAGCGATAACAACAGTATTCACGAGCCCAAGCCCACCAACTGGGTGGCGCTTGACCGGCTCGTGGCTTCGCAGCTCAACGGCCAAGAGCCCGAGACGTCGAAGCCGCTCTCCTGCTTCGGCGACCCCCACATGATAACGACGCCGTCGTTTTGCAGCCCCGATCATCCTCCGGAGGACGACGACGACGTCGTACAGTTGTCGTATCCGTACGGCCTGCGTTCGGGTAGTACTAGCACTACTAATGCTATAGGGAGTAGAGGATCACAGGCTCAATTCTACAATGAGAATGACCTATGGAGCTTTGCGAGATCATCGCCGTCGCCTGCATCGTCAGACCCGTTATGCCACTTGTCGGTATAAGGGAAGCACTTTGAGAAAGATATATTAAAAAAATGAAATAAACTATATTCTATAGAATGTATATTTGCAACGAGTTTATACATGTTACAGTTACAATATGTACGTAAGTTGGTGGTACATAAATAAATCAGGAGGGGGGGATAGTGGATCATCTAGACGCATAGATCATGTTATTGATTAGTACTGTTGGGTTAGTGTGGTACTGTCAAAATCATTATCTCTTTTAAATAATTTTTTTCCCTTTTTTATTTTTTTTCTTTACGAAATATATATATATATATATATCTATAGATATATAGACAGGTCTCTCTTCCATTGAACTTGCTAGCTAATTCTGGGTGCTGTGATGTGCTCTTTCCATCTGCAATCATGTCCTTTGGGTTATGGTCTTGCCCTTTTTCGTTAACTATATTGAAAGCCTGACAAAGTTAATTATAGCAGGACGCTGACTTCTTGATCGGATTTGATACCATACTCCTTTAAATGATACCCCCAAACAAAGATCTAAAAGTTACACACACACACACACACACACACACACATATATATATATATATATGACCCACATGCCTTGGTCACATTGGCGAGAGGTGTTTCCTCCTTTTTTTTTTTTTTTTTGGTGGTGGTGTCGACAAGGAATGAGATCCTGGGGTCTAGCTCATTATCTCACCTAACGTACATACCATTATATAAAGATTCAAGAAAGGCGATTACCTTTTTACAAAAATTTAAGATAAGATAGATATATACATATAGCACGAGAATCACAGCATCTAATATATTGTGGTCCTTTTGATCGCCTATTACTCTCTCTCTCTATAGGTCTTGTCTGGGGTGCAACTGCTTTTCCTTTTTTCTTCAAGTTGATAATAAGAGAGAGATCTTTTGTACGATCTATCTTGATTTGTTGCTTTGTGACTAACGATTTTTTTCCCATACTTTTCCGGATAAAAGAACTCATAATTGATGAAGTTTTTATTATTTTAATCTTCCAAGTCTTTTTTCTCTTTTGGACAATGGGATGGAATAATGATGAAATTACCATATCGGCATCTAATGATGTTTTTGTAAATAGAAAAACGGGATAAGCTAAGCAAGACAATTTCAGAGTGGACATAAAAAAGAAGCAAAGCCATGACTGTGTATATACATGTATACGCGGGTATATATTATATATATAATAGAGCAAGTGTAACATATTGGCCGTGCATAGAATTAATGGAAAATCTTACTAGTTTTTTTGCCGTTTTAAAAAATGGTCAATTATTTTGGGTTAGACTTTTCACTTGGCCAGCTGTTTACCAATATGATAATGCATGAAACGTTGCAAAGTTGAAAATGAAATATGAAAAATAAAATGTGGAAATTATACATATATATACACAGCTATATATATGTGTGTGCATATAATACTGCCAATCAAAGATATATATAGTGTCTTCTTTTTATTTGTCGACTACAATTTCTACCAGCTGATCATGAAACTAGCTCTCCATTGTCAGAGGTCACACACACACATATATATATGTAAATATGTATATATATATGTTGCAGCTGGATTCAATTAAATTGCATGCAATCGGATCCTTCGAGCCCATTGTCCGCGTATACTCAATTAGGGGGTAAATGGGCCATATTTAACGCGCTAATTAAGGGGGAGAAGCTATCTTTATTAACTTTTTTTAAGGTTTCCATTAATTTAAATTGAATAATTATACTTAATTAGTGAGCGTAGATATTATTGAACATTTGAACTACTAACTTTCTCCATTTTGGGGGGAAAAAACTAGAGCGCCTTTATTCTTCTTTCTTTTCTTGTGAATTCTATAATTGAATTTGTCACGACGGCCAATGAATTATTCGAGCGTCAACTGAAGTAGCTAATTGAATGATGCTTTCAAGTAGATGAAAAGTAAAGTGCATAAAAACAAATGAAAGATAAGAACATGCATCTTTATAGTGGATTACTTTCAATTTGAAGGTTGCGTCAATTATAGAATCTTGTGTTATGAAGTAGGAAAAGTATAATTACACTTGAGAAATGACAAGGGGAGGGGGTTGGGAATGACTTTGGGTGGGGCTGTATGTTTAATCCACTTTTAAACTTTACACTTTATTAGATGATGACATTAGGTATAACATATGCTAATTAAAAAAAATGTAAAAAGAAAAGGCCGATTTGCATAAAAATATGAAGTATGAAGTAGAAGACAATGAGTATAGGGCTTTAATTCGTGTAGTAATCTCGTATTTATAACGTTGATTTGTTTCTCCTTTGTTGACCAAGTCTGTGTTGATTCACCGTTGATTTGAGCAATGGCGAGTTTCTTATTGGACTCCAGTGAACTGCCTTGTTGCTTGTTTCTTTATTCAAATCGAAAGCTTCTTCGTCAAGCCTAATATGAGCATGGTATTTGTTTCCTTGTTTAAGCGATATGGCCGTCCAACATGTTGCCCTTCTAGGAGGTCCGCCTCATTCGGTCGTCCAAAGTGGGGCCCATGATTTGCGTACGGCTCTCTATTCCATTTTAGCAGATCAGTCAATTGTTTTGCCAAGATGATGTATACTAGTTGACATATATGTTGTGAAAAATGAGGTACGAAATTTGACATCAAACAATTTATTTTGTTTTCAATCTTTTGCTCCTATAAAGTTGGAAAACTACTATGGGTCACCCAATTCATAAAGAAAATGATGATATCAGTGAGGAAATGTATTTAAGTTGGATACATCTATGATGAAAAAAACAGGTTCTGAGATCACTACCAGTGCAACAAACGTTGACGAAATAATCAAACTTTCAAAAGGATAAAAGGGGGGTGCGAAATCAAGTGTTGCTGTCTTTCATCGTTGTTTAAGATTGACTACCTAAATGAACCACCAGGTGTCTTGCCAGGGAAAAAGCCTTAGAAAAGGAGGACTCCGATCATAGGATATTGGAACTGGGTCAAATTTGTCGGAGATATTACTTGATTTACTGCAATCATTAATTTGCTGTAATTAATAGTTTATATGTCGAGAACCCACTATATGTTGTTGGTATTAGAGAGCTTAATGAAGAGATTAACAACTATACAATATCCTACAACCTAAAATCTATAATCGATAAAATATTTTTCTTAAGACATGTTGTAAGTTTCACTATATGTTTTTATAATTTTGTAAATTTCACATTATTCAAACAATTAAAGGGCGAAAGATATATGGGGCTATAAACACTCGCAAGTGTAATTTTGCATTTTATTTTTAATTAAGTTATGGATTAATTAATATGTAAAGATTGTTAGGCACCGTTTAGAAAAACAGTTGGAACCAATAGTTTTGGGTTTAAAACGGTAGCGTTTGAGAGTTTTACACCATTTACAGTTGTAAATAATGGTTAGAACTGTTTTTTCAGAAACTGTAGTTAGTTTTATATCTATTCTCATCACAAGTAATACTTGGTAGAGTCATGGCGGCAGCTAACTGACAGAGGAAGGTGTGTGGTGGTAATTAGAGGCATATTAATCATTAATATCCCCGAATATTGTCTCAGGGAACACATTTCATATGGTTAATAATGAGTAATGTCTGCACCGAACTTGCAAAAACAAAATGAAGTGAATAAAGATTATCATACTCAGAATACAACGGAAATCCACAATCAAAAGAAAGTCATTTTTATCTATATTGCCGAATGGATTTTTTTTGTTATTTATTATAATTATCTAAAAAAAACCCTCTAGTTTGTAAGATAGATCTTTAAACCGGGATAATGACTGTGCAATGTGGAGGGGGGCCAATGTCAATTTTCTTTCTAGGTAAGACGCTGACTTAACGAAAGCCCCTTTTAAGTCTACACATAAATACTTTGATGATCATGTCTAAACTTTCAAAAACACAACAAAAAATGAATGAATAAATGAATGAAATATTTTCCATTAATTGTTCGTTTTACAATATTCCATATTTCTTAGTTGAACCATTGTCTCTCTTTATTTTATTTAAGGTAATTAGAACAGTGTTTTGAACTCTAAAATTTCATACAAGTAATGTAAAACTCTTACCTGTTATAATATGAAATAAAAATATGTTACAATCTAAAATTTTTACATGCTAAAATGTGCAGTTTAAACGATTATGATTTAAATTTTTCTACCAAACATTCTAAATGAGTCATGTAGAGCATTTGTTTTTTAGTCCCCCTAGTACAGGGATTGAGGACGCGAAGGCAAAGTTATTACTGTATATCATACGTGTTTAATTTGCCCTAATTCTTGTATATATTTTTGGAGCAAAGTACTGTTTTACGTAAAGGAATAGAGGTACCAACTAAAGAGGCATTTTGAGTGGTTTCTTTATTGGATTATAATGAAATCTTAATATCAATAAATTGATGCAACTCTCATATTAACCGAACCATAAACCATATTGTGCATGTGATTTGTTTATTTCATTCTTTTCTTTCATTCTTTTGATGTTCATATTTTCTCTCTCTCTTTTTTTTTTTTTTTTTAGTTCTCTTAAATACAAGGAAATCGAACTTTTTTAATTCTAAACACCCTTACATAATTAAAAGTTTAATATATACTTCCGCTAACTAATCTTCGTGATAATACATGTTTCAAGCTACACAATTTTCAATGAAAAAATATACAAAATATTGGAAATAGCTGGCTAATTCCTCTTCTAAGCTAGATCAAGATAAATACAGATGGCGAAGCTAACGCAATTTTTCGTAATTTTGGATGCATGGGTATTTCAAAACTATTGAGGCTTTCCAAAAGACAATTTTTCTCTCTTGACTGGAGTGAATTTTTGTTTTGAAGCAAAACTGAGATATCTTAATCAGCTTTGATAATGGTTGCTGTCAGATTCATACACACACACATAAAAAGCTAGACTATAATCCTTATTTGGTCCCACAACTTAATTAGTACTAAAGGTAAATGTATAAAAATATATTCATAAAAAAAGAGCAGAACTTAAAATCCATATTAAATTTATTAAAAATATGTGGATGACAGATATTCTACTTTAGCAAACTGATGGCGTACGTGGAAGTATATATGATAAGTAACATGCCTATTTGACGAATCATTGTACCCGGAAAATTTGTTGATGATACTAATTGACATGACTTGTCGTCTATGCATTTGTAATAAAGATATATAGTCATTTCATGCGCCAAAAGAACATATATATATATATATATATATAAATATGTATATATATTTTCATATATTGATCTTATAAATGTTTAAAAGACTTTTGTCAATGGTGCCTCTAAATTTTTTTCTCCTTTTTTTTAGAGTATTTCTTTCACAAGATTTAAGTTTCAAACCGTGAGTTGTGAAGCATAATTCTGTCGTTGAGCGAATAAAATTGACCAAATGAAAATGAAAGCCGGCAGTCCATTACCACCAAACACATTTTTGTTTTCATATAAAGGCTCACGAGGAAAAAGAACGCCCACATCATCAAATCTGTTCTTGGTTCCAGGCCCAAATAACATAGATCAGACCCAAAATATTTCAGTGATCAGTGATTCAGCTCTGTAAACAAAATTTGTCGGCTTGTATGGTAAAATAGAAATGAAAACAAATTTGTTAGTGGAGAAGTGCTAGTAACATTTTATTTTTCACTCTTTTTTATATTCTCCTTAATCACTGCTCATATATAGAATCTACTAATATTATAAATTATTATTTAAATAAAAAAATATGATAAGCGAGTCCAAACATCAGGCAGTTAGTAGAGAGAGTGCAAAAGAGATTAAAAGTGAGAGGACAATTAACATTTTTTTTGTCAGTTTGGACAACAAATCTCCTGCTCTTTTGGGAAAGAATTGTGCAAGCTAGTATATTATAAGTGATGATTATTTTTCATCCACATAAATTGTTATATTTATTTTAAGATAGAAATGTAACAAATAAATCCCATGTTCCCTTGTACGAAACGCTAAGAGATGATAAAAAGTACAACATTCTTTACATGGATGTTAAGAGCTGGTAAGAAGAGGCTGCACAATGCAGAAAATCACACTTTTATTTTTGCATTTTAAGTATGAAGCTTGGAGAAGCATTATAGAGGTTTTACCTTTGAATTGGAAAGAAGAGATTTTAGAAAAGTCCATTTCTTCTTTTTTTTTTTTTTTTTTAAAAAAAAAGAGGATAATTGAAGGAAGGACAAAATAGATAAGCAATGTTGTCGATAGATAGTGTATAGATCTTACTTTATTTTGATCCACATTTGTATCACGTTGTGTTAGACATTATCAATGTCTAACAATAATGCGGTTTTTGTTTCCTCCAACCATGTGTGAATTATACAACATTGTATATGTTCACAAGGTTCTAGACATGCCATAATGCAATGCTCCAAGAAATCATTATTATGCATACCATGCCACACTTATATTCATACCACATTTAAAAATATTGTCATACTATCACATATATTATATGTTTAAATTGTATCACACTTAAACATGTGTGGAATTTATTAAAAAAATAAAAAGTTTCAAACAAGGACTTCTATGAAAATTTTCCTACCTTAATAGACTTATTTTAATTGGTGTTGATGCCTTACTCTTGATCAACACCACGTGCGGCTATGCACGTTGGTCGGATAACCTTCCTCGCTCTTCCTGCCTTCCCGGAGTGTACCTGCAAGAAGAGGAAATACCTTAAAGGTCAAAGGGGATACCAGTACGGTGCCAGTCAAGGGCTCTCTAACGCTTAAGTTAGGTACCTATTCTGTCAAGAGAGAGGCTGGGGTAGGTGAGAGAGAGTCTATTTACGTTAATGGTGGAGGTAATGCTCATATTTATATGGACCAGTTATGGAGTGGGTTCATGCCATGACCTGGATGAGGTACAGTACAGTGCCATGGAGGCTATGGGCAAGTGTCAAGATCCTCTTATGTGAGAGGTTCCCATCGTTGGGCTAAGAAAGTGCCACGTGGTGGACTTTCAAGAGGGTTCCTCCTTTTTCATGGTGTTCATCCATTTGGCCTTGTCAGGTCTAACCTGATTTGGGGTCTCCCAATCAGTCCTATGAGGTGGTCCAATGGTTGGCTCCTCTTGGTGGTCAGTTTGGCCGTGTGATTTTTTGGTGAAGGCACTAAACAAGGAATCTTGAGTAGGGCGCAGCGATGATGCCTACATCAGTTTTGTCGAGTGGGGTGTTTGGCCATGTCAAGGGGCGTCCTCAAGCTTGACGCTCAACACACTCCCAACAGTAACCCCCTAGTGTGCCTAGTCGGTGTCCAAACAGGTTGCATTTTCATAAGGTGGCTGGAGGTGTTGGTTATGTCAAACTCTCATCAATGCCTCTCCTAGGTTTTAGGGAATCCAAGAATGGCTCTGCATCGGAGAACCCTAGATGGGGTTTTATTACGCGGCTAATGTTGCCACGTGTAACTGTCGACTAGAAAGATGATTTCCCATGCCGATCAAGTGTTTGAGTGTTTGTGGTTTTTTGTCGTTCAAGTCATTCTAACTTCTAAGGTAAAGATGAGTGACCTTTTCGATTCCTAATACCTATCTGATGATAGGAGATTAAGTTCGAGCTCAGACTTAAGCATAAACACCAACTCTTTAGCACGCACATTGTCCAAAAGCAGTTCCAACTCAGACATGGTCAAGATTATGCCCAAGGAAGCTATGTCAGGGAGTAGAGCACGGACGATAATGGAAGGGGGTATAACTACACCTAAGCAGGGGATCCTAAGTAGAGCCCAGGGCAAGAGTCTAAGGACTTAGAGTTTGAGGTACTACTGAGGAACGTCACCTACGTTAGTGCTAAATTCTATTGCCTTTCCCCAACTACTACGTGTAGGGTAATGGTATGGTCCCGAGGATTGTACTCAGTTTGAGTAGTCATATCGTGCAAGGCAGCTGCTCTAGAGCAATGTACTTCTAGTCTTGTCAACTCATCGCATATAAAAGTGGTCGACGCTGAGATGAACGACTAAGGAGTCAAACGCTTCGACGTAGGAGGGATGAAAATGATGAGATTATCGACAGTTAAAGGTGGCCTCACCCCTCTTCACAATGGTCTGGGGGGTTCGGGTCCAAAGGACCTAACTACTAGGAAGGTCGGCTGTTGAATTTTTATCGTAGATCACCAAGGGGAGGTTGGACAACCTTTGGGTCTAATATAACATCTCGGGTTGCCATTTCATCCATGGCTACAATGCGCCCTCAACAAACTTAATGTCCGTTGGGCTCAGCTCAATTGGAATGCTTATTGCACACTAGTTTGATGCTTCATCCTATGGATATGGTGCTTTACGATAGAGATGCTGTTTATGACATTCAAGAATCTGTACCTGATGATTAAACTTCCCGAGTAGGTCAGATGGTACTACTTCCAAGGCTTGTCCAAGAACTTGGTGTTGGGCAACCTCGACTCTAGCATTATCTAAAAGTACGAGTTGTTCTATGTCAAGTGCTCATAGGAGCTTGAGTTGGACAGAGAAGTACTAGACGATAAGAGGGTGACCAGCTTCAACCATGGCTTCCTATGTAGCATGTTGTGAATCATTAAGGATGATGTCCTTAAAAAAATTGAGAAGCTTAGGGAAAAACCTCAAGATGACCAGTGGCAGAAGAGGCTCCTCAATGGACGTTGCTAAGTAGTATGGGTGGTCGATAGGGTCCAGCTCCTCAACCCCCTGCCGAGATGAGAACATCCCAATGGGGATCCCAATTTTGTTTGTTTGAATTCCAAAATATGCTCCCTAATATTTGCCCGAATAGATGGTCGATTCGTGTTGTAGGCTGGGGGTATGTCATCATCCATATCTATAGGGGCGTCAGCAGGCCTTTGGGGATTGGGGCTAGCCCATATAGACAAAGATGTGGATGAACTAATAGGGACGCTATACCTGAGCAGGCTTCACCAGATCGAGGTCTGTTTGCGTTCGCTGTCTTTTTGTCAAGTCATAGCTTGTAGAGATGGTTGATGAGAGGAAGAGGAAGGTCGAAGAGGCTGCTAAGCAGGCCGCCGAGAGGTTGGCCTTACTAAAAAAGTTGAAAGGAACTGTCGACCCATCTTCTTAATCGTCAGGGCATACGAAGACTAGTTACTTGTTGGTTAAACCTAAAACATGCCCCAACCTCATATGGGTATGCCATTGCCGTCGAGCAAAACTAACCCAACACGCCACCTAACCAGCCAATCATTCTCCCAGTCTAGAATTTTATCCAAGCTGGAGGGCTAGTTGCCCAAGGACAACTATATTAAGGAGATCAAGAGGCAGATCAAGGTAGAAAACCTTGGTGCAACCGTTGCTCTCTCACAAAAGGTAAAAACTACTCGAGATGTTCTAATCGGGATGTTTTAGGTTCATTTCTAAGACTTTCCTCTTCTTTCTTTTTGGAGCTCATGTCCAAGATATTCGATGCTTAGTCCAAGGCCAAGGCCTCAAGTCTTCTTCATAACAAGATGGTCAAAGACTTACGATCGGTCAGGGGCAAAAGAAAGAAGGTTGGCCAAAAGATCCAAAGTGTGAAGGATATGCTAAAGACCATGAAGGACAAACTCAGTATGCCAAGGACGTCGAGTGTCGAGTGAATGACAAGTACCACTGGTACTTACAAGAGGTCGTGCTGACCATTGACGAAGAGGTGGTGGCAGCCTTTAAGAAGTTCTATGAGTACTTAATCGAATACTTTAACAAGATAAGGGACTACCGTTTCCAGCTACTCGAGGCTAAACCAAATGCAACCGAGTTGGATTGGTCTTTCATGCCAACGGAGTGCAAAGAGCCTACGGATTTAGTGGCCATCGACAAAAGCAAGGGTAGTGAGGTAAGCGGGACCAAGGCTAGCAATAAGGAGTAGCCACCCTAAGATTTTCTTCTTCTTCTTTTTTTCTTTCTTTTAATCGAGCTCAGGGGTTGTTTATTCTTCTACCCCCTCTATAACATCAATAAAATTTGTTTTCCCATAAGTATAATTATGTTCATACTTTTTGCCTTTTTTTTTTTTTGGGTATTGTAGAGGCTATACTCATGCCAAACATAACTTGGTTAAAGTATTTTAATTTTTTCCCAAGTTAAATTTCACTCGAGTCTATGCCCGTAGTTGAGCTTGGGCTAAAATTTGACATGGTAAAGTTTTTTAGAAACTTTTTTTTTCCAAGTCTTACTGTATTCGGGTCTTTAACCATACCTACTGCAGCACTTCACGCTTGTAAAAAGATTTCAAGTCTGGTTGCATTTAGAGGCTGTAGATTATGTCCTATTCATGTCGACAAGCATGCTTGCTTTTGCCAATCCAACCCTTTTAAGTCCCTAAAACTTCCGAGGTTAGCCTATTTAGAGAGTGTTTGACCTAAAGATTAATCCATTTTTCCCAACCTAAACTTCTCAATTGCCAACCAGGCCCTAATTTAGATGAGTGTACTGGGCTGGTCTCACCGCCATGCACCAAAGACAAGGATTTTTTTTTTTTAAAGACAAGCCTATTTGTGGTCGGCCATGACGTGTTTTTTTTTTTTAATATAATAGGCTTTATTGCTCAAACTTTTGTTGAATAAATGGACTTGGTAAGTTTTTTATCGACCTATTTGCTAGGTTGAACAGTCTTTAAGATGATAAATTCTTGCAAAATATCTTCATTCTCATCAATGGTATTTCCATACATTTTGGTGTTTCTTTCCTTTTTATTGAAGGGTTTATTCAAGCGACTACAAAAAGAAGTATGGTGAAAACTAAAGGTAAAAAAAAAAGTTTTGGTCTTTAGGTTAGTAGAAAAAGAGCTTCAAATGTTTGGCATTCCATGGACATGTAAGTACCTCGCCTTCAGTATCAACAATCTTGTATGTACTTGGTGGGATGATGCCGATCATCGTGAATGGCCCATCCCACTTAGGGCCAAACGACCTAAGCCTTGGTTGCTATACTAGGACCTTCTTCAAAACTAGATCCCCAACCTTAAAACTTCTCAACTGGACACATTTGTTATAGTACTAAGCAACCATTTGATTTGAGCAGTTGTTTAGATATAAAACGTATCCCTTTTTTCCTCTATTAGATCTAACTCATCCATCATCCGCTAGATATTCTTCTGCTTGTCAAAGTATTTTCCTAGGAAGTTGGGCAGGGCAGACCAACTTCAACTAGAATCACAGCTTTAACACTATAAACTAGGGAGAATGGTGTTTCTCCAATTGTTGTCCATTTTGTTGTTCGGTATACTTAGAACACTTTTGGCAGCTCATCAATGTGGGCCCCTTTGAGGCCTTATAGCTTATTCTTTCGATTATCATTAAGGGCTTTGTTTCCTGCCTTAACTTGTCTGTTACTTTATAGGTACTCAGGCAACAAGAAACCTTCTTAATGTTGAGTTGTTCACACATTCTTATGAGGCCTCTTGCTTCAAAGTGTTTGGCATTGTTGGTGACGATAGTATAAGGGATGCCACATCGACAGATGATATTCTTCTAGATGAAGTCGGTGCATTTGGGTTCAATGATCTCGGTGTAGGGCTCCACCTTTACCTGCTTTGTGAGGTAGTCAATGGCCACGATGCAATACTTGAATTAAGATTGAGTCATAGAGAGTGTTTTGATCAGATGAATAGCCCATTTGTTGAAGGCCCAAGCACACATTACTAAGTTGAGCGGTTCAAGGTGGTGTATGAGCATCCAAGTATATTGTTGCCATTTGAAGTAAATGCCTTGCTCCTGATTAACACCACGTGAGATTGTGCACGGTGATCGGACACCCTTTCCTACTCTTTGCAACTTCCCAGAGTTTACTTGTGAGAAAAGAGAACGCCGTAGAGGTTAAGAGGGATATTGGTATGGTGCCAACTAATAGCTCTTCGATGCTCAAGTCAAGCATATGTTCAGCCAAGAGAGATGCTGAGGTAGGTGAGAGAGAGTCTATTTGTTTTTATAATGGAGTTAATGCTCTTATTTATAGTATTTGATATGTCCCGGATGAGGTATATTACGATGCCATGGAGGCTATTGATAAGTGTCAAGATCTTCTTACATGAGGGGTTCCCATTGTTGGGCTAAGAAAGTGCTATGTGGTGAACTTTCAAGAGCAGTCCTCCTCTATCATGGTGTTCGTCTATTTGGCCTTACAAGTCGAACCCAATTTGGGGTCTCTTGATCGATCCCATGGGGTGGCCCAGTGGTCGGCTCAGCTCGGTGGTCGGCTTGGCCTTGTGTTCTTTTAGTGAAGGTATCGAACAAAGAATCTTGAGTAGGGTAGCAATGGTACCTACATTGTTTTTGCCAAGCAAGGCGTTTAGCCATGCTATGGGGCGTCCTCGAGCTTGGCGTCAAATGCACTCCCAATAATTGGGTTTAAAAAAATAAAAGAAACTTTTTAATTTTTGGGAAATTGCATCGAATACCAAATTTACAAAATACTAATAAAGCAAATAGCATTAACTTAATTATAATTTAGTAAATATTATAAATTTCAATAAATTTAACTTTTCTACACCATAAAGTACCAAAATACCCATGCATTGAAACCCAACCCCCCCCCCCCCCGGGGGGGGGGGGG
>CAMOHE010045447.1:0-67822 GCA_946598075.1 Artocarpus hirsutus | reverse complement strand
CCCCCCCAAAAAAAAAAAAAAAAAAAAAAAAAACCAACCGTTTGACTCACCGATGTCCACCTTGATGTTGATGAACATCAAGTTCTACTTGCTCGGCCATAGAAATGTAGATTCATGCTTCATTTCAAGCCTTGCATTGGTGATTTCTCAATTAGGAAGTCACAATCCTTACTGTTCCTCCTCGTGAAGCTTCAAAACGGCATTGCATTGGAGGATGACAACGTTTTAATCAAGAACTTTGAGTCGCCCATGATAATAATGAGTGGCTTATTTTGCTGAGGAGAAATTGCACTTCTTTTGTTTGAGATTCCATTTATCGCTAGCCAGTTCTTTGACATAGAGGTGACAGAGACTATGGTCATGCAAATGAGGAGTCATGCGGTGGTGAACTTTGGTAGGGAGTTAAAGTCCTGTCGAAGATCAAGAGTGAGGTTGGTTTACGGTTAGGATTTCGTTTTAGAAAATCCCTTGCCCTATGATGAACAAGATCAGCATCAAACATGTAACCAATCATTGACTCGAAGGTTGAGAAGTGATTTGATAGAGGAGGTTAGGATAGTTTTTATTTATCCAAAGAATGTGCCATAATTTTTAGACGAGAAAATTTTGATATTATGTTTTATTCGCTTTGCAAAAATTGTTATTTCTCAATTTCTCCTGAGCTCTTTACATATATGTACAAAAATAAAGCTTGGATTGATTTATGCCACTAAAAAAAATAATTGTAGAAAATGCTACGTGGTATCATAATATTATATTTCATATTACCAAGTATACCTTCAAGGTATCTTGCCATTATCTGTCATAGTCACCAATTGAAATTCGGTATCTGGTATCGGTCATAGTTAACGGCCAATATCCGACAACCATACCAACTTGTATTCAACCATGATACCAATATCCAATTAGTATCTACCACGATGTTGGCCGGTATCAGCCATTACCAATGACACCACCATCACCTAACTACTTAAAGGATACAAAAGAACAAATATCCATCAAATAAAATATACCCCACAACTCACAAAAAATACAAGCATTTCACAAAATAATTAAAGAAAAACCTGTAAAAGCAACGGAGGGGTATATTGCTTCGACCATGGGAAATGTTGGAGCCAAAGGAGAGAACACCCAGAGGTTAGAGTTGCATGAAGGAGGATCGATAGAGAGAAGACTAGATCTGCAATGGAGGCTTGAAGTCATGCAAAGAAGGCTAGGGCAAAGATCATTGACAATCTCCTGTGCGTGGCCAGGTAGGGAGATCATAACTTTGGAATTTGGATCTCCCCTAGCTTGAGTTCATTGGCGACGATGCTGGCTTTGTTTGTAGACACCGATCAACGCTGGCATTTCACCTCCCTCATGTCACTGTGGCTGGGTGGAGAAGATTTCATGTGGTACCTGCAACAAGATGGGCTCGTCGGATTAGACTAGATGATGACTCACTATTGCCATCCAAGAGAAAAAGGAGGGAAAAAGAGAGGTGGTTGAAGAAAAAGATAAGGAAGAGAGAGAGGAAAGTGTGAGGGAGAGAAAGAAAACCTACTATCAAAATAAGGGTATATTAGTCTTTTTTAAGTTTGATTGCCATCTTTATTTGTGGCATTTAATTTAGATATATTTTTTATGTAGCATGCAATATAAATATCACATTCTCCCTTTATTTCACATTAGCCTAGTTGGGCTTGAATTTTAAGAGAAAAAAAGTGGATTTTTTGGAGAATGGCACAAATTTTAGGTTTGGATTGATATGCTATAAGTAAAGAATATTTGTTGAAAATACTACAGCCATTTCATAATATATTTAGGATACAAAATATATTCTTAAGTTTTATAGTTCATGTCAATTAAGCTTCATAATTTTTTTGTTGAAATACTTATTAATTAAGATGATGTAATTGTCTTAACAAAATAATATTATTTAAACAACATAACAATAAATGCAAGACTTTTTTATAGCATGACAAAATACAATCCACTAATTTTTTTGGTGATATATTCACTAAATATCTCGAAAAGAAGAGACTCTTTCGGTCCTTTAGCAAGGCCTAAAAATTGGCCCACGAACAAGTAAATGCACATGGCACCAAAGTTCTCCCTCTTCGGTCCTCTCAATTAACACGTGGATGGTCATCATCACGCAAATTTGAATTAAGTTTTAGCGCTCAAAGCCGATAAGTTCTGACCCTCCTTTTGAGCCAAGTGACCCCACCAAGCCAATATTTCAAAAATTGGAATAAACATCAACACAATTATACAATAAATGTTTTTTTTTTTTTAAATCAATTTATATCATTCATCATTCATCACTTTTTCTCCCTCTCAATCTAAGAACTTGGATTCCTCCAAATTAAAATTATTACTATAATATTCAAGAATTCTCATCGATTTCTTAAACATTACTTCTTTTTCAAAGAAAAAAAAAAAAAAAAGGAAAAGAAGAAGAAATTTTGAAGTAACTGACCTTTTGTCTTCACTTTCATTCTCTTCACTTCAACTCCTCTTCCAAACAAACCGAACTCCCTCTAAAAACCCCCAAACAAAAACCAAAAGAAAAAAAAATGGGTTGTGTTTCTTCGAATCTGCTGAACCATGAGGACGACTTCACTCAATTCGGACGCTCAGCACTGAGTCACCACATCGTCTCGCTCACCTCCTCCACCTACGGCCTCCTCACTCTAGACCCGCCGCCGTCAAATCGCACTTCTCCGACCACGCCATCGACGACCCCACCTCTCCGCTTCACCATGGGCCCGATCTCCCCAAGCCCATTAGAGGAGCCCAAGCCCAGGCCCACGCCCAAGCCCGTCCGGTCCGGCCCGGAGGTGATCAACTCGTGGGAGCTCATGGCCGGCCTCGACACCGACAGCTTCCGGTTCTCCCCGATCCTAATCCCGAAACCCTTCTCCTCCGATAAAGAAAACTCGAATCCCAACAGCCGCATTTCTATCAAGCCGCTAAACGACGACGTTTTGAAGCCGAAGGCAGCGAGAACGAGCAATGTTTTGGACCGGTTCGACCGGATTTGCCCGCCGGGCGGGGAGGACCGGGTGGTCGTCTACACAACTACACTTCGAGGCGTCCGGAGGACGTTTGAGGCCTGCAACGCTGTGAGGGCGGCGATCGAGGGGTTCGGGGTGGCGATATGCGAGAGGGACGTCTCGATGGACAAGGGTTTCAAAGAGGAACTTAGGGAAATCATGAAAGAAACATTGGAAAAAGAAACGGCGGTTGTTCCTCCGCGGGTGTTTGTGAAGGGTAGGTATGTAGGCGGAGCGGAGGAGGTTCTGAGGATGGCGGAGGAGGGGGTTTTGGGGGAGATTCTGGAAGGTCTGCCGAGGAGGAAATCTGGGTCGGTTTGCGATGGTTGTGGGGATGTCAGATTCTTGCCTTGTTTTCAGTGCAATGGGAGTTGCAAGATGGTTGTGAAGGATGAAGATTTGGGTAGAAGGACAAGTTTGGTTTTGAGATGCCCAGATTGTAATGAGAATGGCTTGGTTCTTTGCCCTATCTGTAGCTGATGATCATCATGATCATGATCATGATCAACAATAAATTCTATCATTAGTAAGTTTTCTTTTTTCTTATTTTGTTTGTATTATAAGAAGAATGTTGTAATTGGTTTAATAATTACGGGGGCTTTTGGAAACTAGAAAGTTTCTTGTTGAAGCTGGTTTAAGTTAATTACTTGGGGGGGAAGTGGGAAGTGGATTATGAAATGGGGATGTTTTTGTTGAAAGAATTACTACATTGCATGTTTATGCAAATGGGTTGGACTTGAAAATGCATAATTTTGATCTCATCCCCCAATTTTAATTATGCAAAAGGTCCTTGAGTTCTAATGAAATGCGTTGTGGCATTTGAATTTTGAGAACATGTATAAACCTGTATTAACCATTACCGGTATATTTTATTGCTAATCTTTATATTCACCTTTATGCATTATGACGAAAAGATTATGAAGAAAAATGCTGATCTTTAACCCTTTTTTAGACTCAAAAAATGGCCTTGCATTAGATGATTGGAGATTGTTGGCATAAGCTATCAAATATTGTATTCAATACCGTTCCAAGTTTTCATTGAATTGAAATTTCCCCGCTAAGTAAAAAAAAAAAAAAAAAAAAAAAAAGAAAAAGAAGAAAGGAAGAAAAACTAATCTATTAGTAAATATCTATAATTTAACAGTCAAATTTTTTTACATACGATGGTATGAAAACGAGCACTATTTGTGGGCGTTGACACAAGTGAAAAACCTTCTTTTTTATGAAGATTATCTTATTATTTTAATGAGCACTCTTATTTAACCATGTTGGGCTAAAATCTTAGTCTTATAAAATAAATAAATAAACTTTAGTCTAAAAATTATATTATATATTAAAATGACGCATAATGTTTTGTGAGTATTAATAGGGTTTTGAGCCTACTCAATGAAATTGATTTTTCTTTTGTACAACATGAGATATCATTATCTTCGGCTATGGTCTTCTGCGGGCGTGAGCTGATCTCTACTTAGCATATAGATGTCCATTTCATTTGTGACTGCTGACTAGAGACTGTAAAGTTCTGTGGGGGTTGATGTGGTTTTTAAGTAAACGACATTTGGTTTGATAAGTATCAAATGCCGGTCATTGATGTTGGAAGTACTTTTATTTTGAATAATTTAATACGACATCACATGAAAAAAAAAAAAAAAAAAAAAAGCCCTCTAGTGCATGTTCAACTATGTCCAATGATGAAGTTATTTTTCATGCTAATGCTAAAATTTGTTCACTCAATAAGTACCAAGGATAACGTCTCGTGTGAGGTCAAAATTTTGATTTTTCAGCTGAAACTTTGTTATTCATGAAATTTGCTCTCGCTAAATTCTTACTAATTAAGAACTCAGCTTCTATATTCTTGCAAGCACAATTAATTCTCACACATCAAAAAGGAGAAAAATTCTTTCCAGCACATTTTTGTTGGAGAAAAATGGAAGAATCACACAACCGAAAAACGTGATAATTGGGAAATAATTCCCATCTAAACATAATATGTACATATGCATTTGCAAAGCTAGGTTGACCCAAGGTCCGATGACCACCAACTCACAAACTTCAAATAGTTTTTAGGTAAATATTTTATCGTTATTTTCACCATATTTCTTGATGCATCAAAGTTAGTCCTTTCTTTACACCTATATGAGAATATGAAATGAATAGATTGTGAAAAACTTTCTTGAGCCCAAGCGGGCTAGAGCCCGAACCCCTCACAAGGGGTGGGCCCCACGTGTGAGGGGCCCGGGCTCCAACCTGCTCAAGCTAAATAGAACTGCTCATAAATCGCATATTATTCATGTCATTTAAGAAGGGTTAAAAGGATATTTCAGTAGTTTTTAGGCAGAACTAACTGAATATTAAAAGGGCTTAGCATGACGCTCATACTTTATTCTTTGGTCTATTTCATCTTTTTTTTTTTTTTTAAATGTGTTATTAAGTCATAGGACTTCAAAATCCACTTCAATAATCCAACTGCTCAAGTCATTAGTATTTGAGCTAAAATATAACATTAGGGGTGGTTTTTGATACTTAAACTCAATGAGGTTGAGCGTACATGTTTAAGAGTAATACGGTGAGAACCTTCGGCTTTAAATGTAAGGAGTGTCCATATTGTCAAGATCAATACAAGATTTTATGGTTAATTTTCCGTTACCTTGTTGTTTCCATCTTTTTCCATGACATTGGTAATTCCCAATTTGTTTTGGACAATGATCGCCAAAAACTACAAATGACAAATATTAAATTAAGCTGTGTGATTTTATTTTGTTTTGTCCTTTCTTTTTTGGCGGTTTGTTAGGCAATACGAAATGGTCTTAATGGATACAATATTGTTGGAACCATTTGAACTCAGGCCTTGAACATTTGCTTCAACTTTTGAGTGTAATCTTGAATTCACGGTCAGTCCAATAGCCGGAGCCAGGAAGGTCATACAAGCGCTTTTGTGAGCTTAAACTACTCTAGCCATTCCTGTCCCTGGTAGCCTGGAAACCTGAGTTCGAAACTAAAATATTTGTTTCAATGATCTGGGAAGCCTAGAAACCTGTTAATCAGCTTTGCAACCGGTGTGGCATCACCGGGATGGTATGGAACAAGTGACTCCAAATTCATATTTGCAATTATCTGATTAAGTGCTTGCGGGCGAGCACAGTACAAATGCTTCCTCTCTGCTAATTCTTCCGCGAGTTCACTTTCATGGTTGTCCATTAAGTCTTCGTACACCACCACAATTAGGGGTTTTCCAAGCTGCAACGTCGCAAATATGCTTCGTGACCCTGCACCACGGTAAAAAGGGTCACGTGAATCACCAAAATTTTGATAGTTAATCAACCTTTTGAAGACATAGAAGTAGAGTTGCTTTTGCTTTAGCTATTATAATTTGCTACTACATTATTTCTGTTTGAAGTTAAATACATATTTTCCACAACTCGAAATTTTATTTCGGGTGTCCTGATAACTGAAAAGTAACTAAATGAAACACCAGGCTTCTAAATGGATTTCATAAAACAGAACGAGAAGGGAACTCTCCAAGAATTTAAACTCAAATATCAGCAGAAACCAACCTTTGAGCTATGAACTTTAAATAAATAAAAGTATCATATCAATCAAGCTTATGGGGGGCAAACGAAAACGCAAGAAAGACATATTTGCGTGAAGGAAAGAGAAGGGGACAATAATTGTGGTGATTTCAACAATCACTTTCTATGTTAACTGCTAGTAATAATAGACAAAGAAGACAAACTGAAAATGAAATGATGTGGACAGATCATGCAATGTGACTAATCGGTCAAATCTTTTGAACAGGAGCACATGACAATAACTACATCGTATGTTCCTTCTTGCTGCCTTAACAAAGACGAAGTTGAGTTCCTACTTTTATAGAGAATTCTTATGGTAAAAAAGGCAATTTCACTCCACTGATAGAGCATGGGTGTTTTACCCGTTGGATTAACTTTTTAATAGTCTGATTTGCGACTAGAAGCACTTCTGTATCGCGTGTTGCAAATTTTTAACGTGAACGGTCGTAAATCAAACCGTTAAAATCCTAATTCAACGAATAAAACATCCTGCTCCACTGGTGGAACAAAATTGCCTTCTTTATGCAAGAATTCCCTATTTTATATCTGGAAATAATGTAGACAAAAATTGGCTCACCTATTAGTATCTACTAGCTCAATAAGCTGGCCAAGAATTACGTCAGAACCTCAAATAGAATGCTTTATCTTTCTTCGACGGAGAAATTGATATGCTTACATTTAATACCATGTGATGGACTGGTTGTACAAACAAACAAACAAAGAAGAAGAAACAAACAAACAAACAAACAAAGAAGAAGAAGAAAAAGAAGTAGTAGAAGTAGTACTAGTTTTAACTCTTCTGAGTTCTAACTAGACTATCAAAACTAATACAACAGTCCAACAAAATAGGTTTAAAGAATATCAAAAGAGAATATGAAGTACCAAAAATATAATATGACTAGATAATTGTTGATTCGCTGTTAATATCGATGCAAATCCAAGCTACCAATTTACAAAGCAACATTAGCCAATTGTAAATTTTGATGCAAATGTCCGTAAGGCATAAGGCAATGAGTTGTTAAAAGAGAGGGAATAAGATACAATGAAATTCATACCTGCGTGACTGATCACAAGAGATGCAGACTTCAAATGGTCTGCAATGCTTGACGAAAAGTGAAGAAGTCCACAGCTAGGGACCCATTGCCTCCTTCAGACTCCACATGAAAAAAAAAAAAAATACAAATCCGTCAATGTAAGGGATATCTCTTTAAATAAAACAAATATGTTGAATCACTTACAAATCTGTGAAAATTTGCGTTCAATTGTGCAACAGGTGTGCTTTGGAAACACGTTGGATGAAAAATTTCCTATAAGAGGAGAAAGTGCGGTTTAATGACAGTGAGCCATATCTGACTTCTATAACTGTCTTAATTCCATCTACACTAGGACCCATAAACTCAACTATTCTTGATACCATGAGTAATTTGGTTTTTTTTGAATGCAATCTAAGTGATCATCATGACAAGTAATCTGCAATAGATGGCCTTTATCTTTAACTTTGGTTCTGAATGTAGTCGAAGAGGCTTAATAACCACCCTAGAGTCTGTACTACTGTACTTCGACCTAGTAGGCTAGATATCTTCGTAGTTTTTTCTTTAACATGTACGAAACAAACTTAAATAGAAGAATATCTATGACAATTGGCATTTGACGTCCTTGAAAAATAACAAGAGCCTTGCTAGTCTGTTCTTACAAATTTTCAATATTATCCTTCTTCCTTCAACCTTTCACACTCCATATAAACTAGAAATCCAGATTTATGCTGCTTTGCTCAAAGTGAGAAAACCATTCCACTCTAGTTTAAAGCAACAATTCTAGAAATCCAATCCTCAACCGCAAGGATACAAAACATCTGTTGAAACTAAATCAACTAATCATGACCACAGACACTCATATGCACATACAGAGAAAGTCCAAAGTGAAGATATACCTTGGTGGGAACTGGGAACTGGGAACATAGGATCTGCGGCATACCCCCTTCTTAATAGCTCTTGTTTAACTACTTGGGTGTCCATTGCTCCAACAAGAGCATCCAAACAAGTTGTTCCCACAGTGACAAACACTATCTTCCTGGGCTTTACAAAATCCTCCATGCCTCCCATTCACAGCAAATTATGTTTTACAACAAATATCAAACAAATCAAACTAATACAAATATTTCGAAAATAGTAAAATATTCAATAAAATATTACAAATAGCTAAACACACAAACTAAACAAAATAGCAGTTTTCACCAATATCAACCAAAAATCACAGTAGCAGTTTTCAATAACCAAACAAGTTCCAAAAACATCAAACAAACATCAATAAATTCTACAATAAAACGAGTTCCATAAACCAATTTCTATTCCATAAGATAAAATTTCAAACACAAAAATTCAATAATCTATAAACCCAACTTCAACTTGAAAAAGGAATAACAAACACCATTGGAGCTCTTTTTTATTCTTATGGGCAACAACCGCAACCTCAGGCGTAACGTTAACAAAAATCTCTTGCTCCTTGTTGCTCTAATATTTTTCTTTTCCCCAACTAGACCTGTTTACTATCTCCACTCCATTCTATTGTTCCCACTCCTCAATGTCTCGATCTCATTTTCACAAGGCAACCCTTTTTGCAAATTCTAACAACCACAAAATAACCCAACTGGGGAAACTTTACCATAACCATTACAATCCAATGAGCTAAGATTACCATTTCAAAGCAACGCACTTGGAGATTTGTAACATCAACAAAATCCCAATACTTATCCCATCATATTAATAGAAAGCAAAGGGAAAGTAGCGATAATAATAGAAATGTTCACATCCCTTCCTCCACCTCAAAGACAAGACTCGGTTTTTCCACCACAAAATCCCAACCTCAAACAAAAATTACAACCACAAATTACGGGAAAAAAAAAAGAAAAAGAAAAAGAAAAGCAACCATTGAGGATGAGCTTGACTTACAGGTTGCCTTGAAATCAGCACGGGTTCTTCTTTCGCAACGGAGTAAATTCGCTGCTGACTGCTCTGGTCGGGCGGTTGATCGCACAGGGGATGGGATGGTGGGCCGACGGCTGGGATGCTAGGACCTTTTTTTTATTATTATTTTTTATGTTTCAAAATGCACTTAAAGTTAAACCTGACTGAGATGCTTGCTTCTTACTTTTTTTAAGGGTATTATTATTTTAAATTTATTTATTATTTGTACTTATAGGGTTATGGAGGGGTGATAGACAGTAATCCATGCAAAGTTCTCTTATTTTTATACAATAGTAAATGTTATATTGTAAAGCTTTTACCTATCGTAATATGTATCGGTTAAATGATCCCTTTTTGAAACTTTGTGGCTGTAGTTTTTTAAAATTAAAGAAATGATATGTTTTTTAATAGTTAATCAATGATGCATCGACAATTAATGATATACTAATTAATCTTTATTATTGATTAACTTGACGGTTATATCAAAAATTAATTAGTATTATTTAGTTATTAACCAATTTCATTTCATAATTTACAGGATAACAATGATAAACTTGTTATGCAAATTATAATAAATAATATACTGATGTTAGTCAGTGATGTACAATTAAAAAAAAGACAACGGCCCTAAAATTTTAAAAGTTTGGTTATTTTTTAATTTCTAAAAAGTTCGTACATTTATTATAAAAGTTGCATGTGCCTAATTGTTTCTTTATTTTTTTTGTTAGATCAGATAATTAGGTTAAGTGCTTTTAGGTGTTCCGTTATCCTGCTTATCTCTAATGGGTTTGTGTTGAATATTGAGTATTTTAATTTAAAATTATAATCGTACGCTTTTTGTTTTAAAAGAGCTCACGAAGAAAGATATAAAGTAAAAGAAAATACATTTTTTTAGGCATTTTATACTCTTTGTAGGTCTGAATTTCACAAAAACTCAAACTTGACGTTGAAGTTTCGAGGACATGATTTATCTTTTTATTTTTCATATAAAAGATATGTTTATACAATGAGATTTGATCAATTTAACGCTCACTTAATTATATTTAAACCTAATAGATTTAAGTGTAGGGGTGTTGTCACAATCTGCTTTTCATCAGAGGGTATCTACGTTGTTTGGACAATACACGATAGGTGTACGTGTAAAAAGCCCTCAAATGGAAAAGAAAAAATATAAAACAAAAGAAAATTCATAAATAAATCATAACACATAATTTTATATACATATAATTTTACTTCATACATGTATGTATATATGTGTATATAAAGACGTATGTATGCACACACACATTATGTGTACGTATTATGCATGCATGTAGCTAAATTGAGTGATTTTCTGTAGTTCATCACTCCAAAAATAACTACAGAGAGAGAAAGAGAACGAGAGAGAGAAAGGTAGAGAGAGAAACAGAGCCGGGGATGGTAGGCCGGCGTGTTGCTGGTCCACTGTCCTCCATTCCTCGTCTAGGAGGTTGTCACTAGGCGATCTACCTGCTGCCGTGGTTTGTGCCGCCTGGGGAGGAGTGCTTGGCTTTGGTGAGGAAATGGTCTTCGGTGGTCTTAGGAGGTGCCTTGTCGCCCTCTCCGTCGCCATCCAGGGCTCCAGACCGAAGAGAGAAGAGCCTTCGTTGTCTGCCATAGTCGTTGGAGGCTCGCATCTTCGCCAGAATCGAACTGCCTTGGATGGGGGTGATGGGAGGCTTAGCTACTCAAGTCCGCCATGGGTTGGGTGGGATTGGCCTTCGCATGCCTATCACTCTTGTTGAGGGGCCGAACCGTTGGGCTCGTGTCAGTGAGGGCAGGTGGTTGTTCTCGTTTCTGCTTCTGCCGTGGGGAAGGCTGAGGTGAGGCCAAGGTGGGTGCTCTCCAATGGGAAGCTGGCCAGAGTTTGGACTCTCAGACCTATGGGAGGCTGGTGTTGAGGATCTCTGTTTCGTGGGTCGCGGTGGTGGTTGCATTCTATTTTTGTATTCTGTATTGTTGTGTTTGTGATTATTGTAACAAGGGTAGTGGTTTCCCCACTAGCCATATGCGTTGTATTGTTGCAGCTTGTGCCAGGCTTAGAAGATGGTTTTCCGTGCCTTTTGCTTGGGTGGATGGTGTCTCGGGTAGGAAACGACTCTTTTTCAGGGTAGTTAAAACTTTAATTTGTACGAATATATCTTCGTTTAGCGTTAGGTTTTTTTTAGATTATCGAGTAGGTTCAACGAGTCTACATGATACCTTATTTTTCGGTCTTCATACTACCTTTGTACCCGACCCGGTCCGGCTAAAAAAAAAAGGAAGTGTTGACATACTTCCAACTTAAATCTTTCAACCTCAAGTACTTACACCCTTTGTCAGACCTGTCAGTGCGACCTCTTCCCTTGTCTATTTGATCCCAATTAAGTACCGTCTTTACTTTTTGAAAACCTCATTTCTTTTTAAGAAACACACGCCATATTATGTCCAATATCATACAATCCATAACATTAACAACAACAACAACACTCAAGTCAAAAAATTTTAGATTGTTCTTGTGATTCAGAAAAGAATAGTTTCAACTTAAAGTCATCTTCTGTGGTGGTAAATATTAACGCCGTGAGACTGGTCTTTTCAAACTTGACATTCAAAAACTGCCATGGAAACAAAGTCTGATACCAAAAAACCGTAGGACGGCTTGTCCAACGCTGGCTACGGTTGCCCTGGGGTGTCATCCTCCTAAGACCGCCAAACGCAACTCTGTCATTTGTCCTGTTTGTCTCCCAAGACGACACCTAATCTTTTGTTTAGTTTGTGTATCGAGCTGTGGGGATAAAATTAATAAAAAGAGAAACAACGTTGCAGGGTTTAAGATGATATCATCTTAAGTCTTAACAAAGAGAGAGGGATTGAGAAAGTACGTGTACCAAACTGATTTGGAGAAAAAAGATGATGGGGAGAGTCACATTCGCTTAAGAAGAAGTTGCCATGTCTTATAAATGGTCAGATGGCTTAATACAAGCGAAGTGGATCTAAGAAGACTGAAACTCACTCCAAGGACACTCCAACGTCTACATGTAGGAGAATTGACGGCACAATCAGGCTCTTTTTTTCTTTTTTTTTGCCATTTAGGAATTTTAAAGGGAGATTTTAGAGAGAGAATTTCTTCTAGGTGCATAGGAATCTTAAAAGAAAGATCTTTGATTGTTTGGAAAATTCAGAACAATACCTGAAAATGAAAATATCATGGGTTTTGTATAAGGATTTGTCCACCAGGTGGCTCTTTTTCTTTTTCTTTTTTTTAATAGTTAGCAACGAAGAAATTTTTTTGATTTTGTTTTTTCTCTTTTCTAAAGAATATATTAGTTATTTTTGCACTTTATATCGAGTATTCACTGAGAGCCTATTTGGAATAATTTATTTTAAGCTGTTTTTGACTTATCTTATCTAAAACTTGTTTATAAGCCTGTTTGAAATACTTTTGGTTTTTACAAATACTTATTATAGAAGTCAAGTCAATGGTGTTTATGAAAAAAACATATATAAAAAGCTTTTTTATTTACACTTTTGATCTTATATTTAAGAATAACAAATTAAGAATTCCATCCATAACATTGAATTGCACTATTTTTTATATCGATAAAAACTTTTGACTTATTCAACTTTATAGGTTCAAAAACTCTTTTAGAATTAAAAACACTTTTTCATGCATTATTTCAACACTAATTAAAAAGTTTTAACTTATGTTTATCTTCTTCTACAACTTAAAAACAAAAGCACAAGTTATCTCAAATGGGCCTTGAGTCTATTTTTTTTGGGCAACTTAAAAGAATGCCCCTCCTAAAGGAGCATATTTTTAAGATTGCCTTCCTAAAAAGCTCTCTTCAAAATTGTCCTTTTAATAAAAAAAATGAGATTTATTAAATGTCCAATATACCCTTCCTTCTTTAATTAACCTAGTGGGTTTCAAAATTAGAACCTACCAGATTTCAATATATTTTCTTTAAAACAAAGAAACATCAAACGCCTCCAGTCATCGACGTAGGGTGTTGGATTGTAACCTGGTATATTCTAAAGTGAAACCTACCAAATTCTAACATATTTTCTTTGAAATAAAGAATTACCAACCGCCTTCAGTTGCTGGCGTAGGGTGTCCCTTTGTAATCTGGTAGGTTCTAACATATTTTCTTTAAAACAAAGAAGTACCAACCGCCTTCGGTTGCCTGCACGAGATGTCGGATTATAACCTAATATGTTCTAAAGTAGGAACCTCCTAAATTCTAACTTGAAACAAAGAAATGCCAATCACCCTACAAGTTCCATTGTAGAACTTAGCAGGTTTCGTCTTGGAGCTCATCAAGTTCTGTCCTGAAATCTGCCAGAAATAACCAAATTTTGTCCTAGAACCCGCCAAGTTCCAAAGCAAAATGGCCGGATCTATAAGTAGAACTACCAAGTTTTAAAGCGAAATTGCCAGATCTACAAACAGAACCACCAAATCCTATTCATTTCGACCAAAAAAGAAAAATTGATCCCTAAAATAAACCATTTCAACAGAAAAATTTAGATCTACAAGCCAATCAGACCATATTTAAATGAATCTCAATAATAAATTACAAAAAAAAAAAACACACAAATTCCGTAACAGAGTCACCAGAATATTCCTCGAGATCAAGTTTCATTTAAGTTCAGAGTCGCCAACGCCACCATTTTCCCCAATGACTTCAGGATCGGTCCAGACAACCTATTTAGCGATAGATCTAGACCTACGAGGCGATAGATTCTCAAAAATTGAGGATGGGATGGTCCCATTAATCTTATTCCGCTTGAGCAGGGCGTGGCTGAGCATCCTGAGGCGATGGAAGTCGCGCGAGAGGCTGCCAAAGAATCTTGGAATCTCCATGGCTAGATCTTCATCGCGAGCTCGTGATAATGAGGAGAGTCCAAACGTTAAAGAAGATGTCTAGATGCCGTTGTCGATGAAATTGGAGTTTGTCGAGACGCTTTGTCTTTGATGGCGACACTATAGAGGTCACTTAGCTCTATCGTTGTTTTCGATCTCCTTAGAGTTCCACTATCTGGTTAGTGCTCTTATCTCCTCGCGACAGGATGAGCTCCGATTTGCTCTGTCTTTGGGCGGACAAGATGAGAGAGAAGGGGTGGAGAGAAGAACAAAGAGGTGGACGAAGAGAGAGAGAGATGAGGCGAAGGGAAGAAAGAGAGAGAGAGAAAGGGAGGTGTAAAGAGGGATAGAAGAGAGAGATATGAGAGGGGAGGAGAGAGAATGTACTAGAGTTGCTTGTTTGGATAAGAGTAAAAAGATAAAATGTTAAATCCAATTAAAAAAATTATTATAAAAGGGGCACTATTGAAAAGTGAAAATAAAGAGAGGGCAGTTTTAATAAATGGTATGTTTTAAAGGTATAAATTTCTCATTTTTTTTCCTGAACAGTCAAGGTCTGTACTTTGATACAAAATTAGATTTCCTACCCAAAATAGATGGTGTAGCTTTTGCAACCAAAATAACGATACACCTTTTAAGTAGACCTGTAACATACATGTATTTAATTTACATAAATTCCCCCTTTATGTACGAACCAAAATCGAAAACTGAAAATTTGCATTAAAAAAATCGAAAAGTGAATAGGGAAGGAATCAAACTGGTTTGACCGATTACGTGGGAAAATGAAGCCTAACTCTGTTAAGTTCCATCTACCCAAAAGTGGGATTCCACATCCAGCTAGCTGCATCAATTAGTTTTTTTGTGGTCTTCGAGGACTTGGTAAAACTGTAAAAACATACCATAGTATATACATTTAGTTATTTAAATATTATATTTTGTCTGTGTGTATAACCTTGTCGCTGCTATACGAGCTTATAGCGATGTTTAATCAGTCATATATTATTAAAAGATTTAACCTATTTTTTAAGTATTTTCATGTTTGTTCATTAAATAATATGATAAAAATATATTTGATAAACAAACTAGACGAATGATTTAAATCAATCGGCCTTAATTTGTAATATCTTGGTCATCAAACAAGAACAAAGGCAAAGACTGTTTCCTCTTTCTCCCTCTCGTCCTTTAGCTGTTCATAACACGTGAAACCATAAGAATTCGTCAGTGTCATATAAAAGAGAAAAATGAATCCCAGACTAATGAAAAAGCTCTGCTACATTTTACTGTTTCTTTGGATTCTTGTGACACATTAAAAATTTCCCTCTCTCTCCTCTCTCTCTGTCCTTGTTATGTCCATTATTGCAACATTATTTGCATAGTTTTTCTCAATGCCCTGACACCACCCCATTAGTTGTTTCGCATGCTTTGCTTTCGCAGTTATGTTGGAGCAACTTGAGCTGATACTGCTCAAGTTTCATATGTAGCAACAATACAACACACATTTTCATCTCTATTTCTCTCTCTCTCTCTCTCTCTCTCTCTTGTCTTTTTATTCAATCCTTTCACCAGTTACAGTTATAAAATAGTGAAGCAATACAGAGGGATTAACGTCTTTCATGTTTCTCCTCATTCATTCAAGTACCAACTTCCATGGCTAAGAAAAGTGCGACTACTACTTCTTGGTTGACAGTGGTGAAAAGGGCTTTTAGGTCTCCAACTAAGGATAGCGAGAAAAAGGGTTGCAGAAGAAGAGAACAGAATCATGAACATGGAGATGAAGAAAAGGTATTTACGATAGAGTCCTGATGTATAATAGTAACACGTATAAGAGAAGATGTGTTATTACATTTTTCGAGTGAGATGCGAATTTCTTCCTGATACTAGTTGTGCATTCTCGTCAGTTTATTGAAAAAAATAATTATATTATCCCATTATGTTTGATTTGTGCTGCAGAATAGAGAAAAGAGAAGATGGCTTTTCCGAAGGCTGCCTGCTGTTCATTTTCAGCAATGTGAACAACCGAAGACAAAAACAAATGATCATGATGATCACGAAGAAACCAAAGAAATGAATCCTGTACTTTTGGTGGCTGCAGATCAGCAAAGGCGTGCGATTGCAGTGGCAGCAGCCACTGCGGCCGCTGCGGAAGCTGCCGCGGTTACCGCCCAAGCTGCAGTGGAGATAGTTAGGCTGAGAAGTAGGCCAGCTTCAAGTTTTGTTAGAGAACATTACGCTGTTGTAGTCATTCAAACTGCCTTTAGAGGATACTTGGTTAGTTCTATATATGAAAAAGTACTAGACTCCAAAATAGTTAAAAAATTAAAATTAAAAATTAAAAAAAAAAAAAGAGAAAGGAAAAGACTGCTGTTTTGAGGAAATTCCGGGTAAAAACAAAAGCCTACTTGCAGTAGCACGAGTAGCTAATACTTATGAATTGTCGTACTTTTATCGTTTGATTTTGGTATGATTTTGTTTGATTCTGGTATGATTTTTACGTATTTATTTTTTAATAAGTTTTTATTTCTTTGATTCTGATACGATTTGATGTATTAAAATTTACCACATAACTTTATTAACGCAAATTCTACTTATATCGCTTATTCATTTCTCTCTATCTCTCTCTCTCTCTCTTCCGTATTTTTATTGTTAGATTATATTACTAGAGGATCATTAATTTGGAGTTATTAATTAATCCTACCACACTAAAAACCCAAGTATCTTTTAAACCACATATACTATTTTTTTTCCCTTTCCTTTATGTG
The DNA here is from genome assembly GCA_946598075.1 of Artocarpus hirsutus. NCBI lineage: Eukaryota > Viridiplantae > Streptophyta > Magnoliopsida > Rosales > Moraceae > Artocarpus > Artocarpus hirsutus. Next base: position 50,629 of record CAMOHE010045447.1, on the reverse strand, counting down.
ATTTTGAGTTTTGTTGAACAAGGCAAGGAGAGCTCTAAGTGCACTAAAGGGGATAGTGAAAATCCAAGCATTAGTGAGAGGACAAAATGTGAGAAAGCAAGCGAAGTTAACACTGAAATGCATGCAAGCATTGGTTAGAGTACAAGATCGTGTAAGCCATCAACGAGCAAGGCTTTCACTTGAAGGAAGAAGGAAGTCAATGCTTGCTGAAATCAACACCTTATGGGAGTCAGCTTATCTTCAGGATATTCGCAACCGAGTTTCGCTAGTAAGCAATCTTAATCAGCTATATATGGTTTGCGATTTAAACTTAACTAATCACATTATAACACGTTATTTTAAAACATTGTGACAAAATGTGATTGATTAATATGTGTTGATAATCATCTTCTTGGTTAAAAATGAGTAATAATTTATGGATTTGTTAATTATGTGTTTATCATAGTCAAGAGAGACAAGTCGTGCTGTGGAATATGATTGGAATGATTGCCCACAAACAAGCGAGGAGATTGAAGCCAAGCTGCGGAGTAGAAAGGAAGCTGCTTTGAAGCGTGAAAAAGCTCTAGCTTATGCTTTCTCTAATCAGGTTTTCTAATTCTCTAACTCACTGTCTATATGGCAATTCCTTTTTGTTTATTTATTTATTTTTAATGATTTTTTTTCTACCAAGCTACCCTTTATTTCTCCCATAGAAAAGTAGTACGACCTTTTATATATTATTTCAACGAAAAAATTACAACAAGGTGCATGAAACTTTAGTACATGATAAAATAAAAGTACAATATTGTTGTTAGGTGCACATGATATGAATGTCATGTACTTTGTAATAAGGGTATTATTTTAACTTTGGATAAAACAACAGGATATCATAAGTTTATTATATGTGATGGGTCCATAACCATGTGACATGAATCAAATGGTTATGAATTACGTAATTGATAAAATATTATGATAATTAATGAGATTAAATTCTTATCATATCACATCATCAGTTGATAAAATATACCCTATTGAAAATTATCTACTAACGCACTGAAAATAAATCCATATATTGGTGTGTGTGTGAGCGTGCGCGCGTGTGTGGTATTATAGCACAAGACCTCTAGAGTGTGAATTTATAATGAGAAGTTAATCTTTTCCAAACTATATATATATATATATATATATATAATATATGGTATTATAGCACAAGACCTCTAGAGTCTGAGTTTATAATGAGAAGTTAATCTTTTCCAAACTATATATCCTCTCTCAATTGTAGATATGGAGGAACCGTAGGAACCCATCAGCCGGGAATGAAGAAGAGCTAGAAGAGGGGACCAAATGGCTTGACCGATGGATGGCCACAAAACAATGGGAAATGGAATACAACACGACAACAAATGATAATAATCACAGAAGAGACTCCAACATAAGAACCGTTGAAATGGACACTTGTAGACCCCACTCTTCCTACTCAACACCAAGTGCCAGAAGATCATACCACTCCCCAAAGGCCCACACAACCGGCTCACAATTGGGCCCAAACATCCCTTCCTCTCCCATCCACAAGGCCCAATATAATGCCTACTCACCCATCAGTGTGACACCCTCTCCCTCGAAACCGAAGCCTCTAAAAGTGCGTTCAGCCAGCCCAAGGTGCCCAAAAGAGGAGAGATGTTACTCTGCGACGCACACACCAACCTTAGGGAATAACAACACTAGTGGTAGTGCCACGTGTCGTTATGGGATGGACCCAAGTGGGGCAGCGGTGCCCAACTACATGGCGGCCACCGAGGCGACAAAGGCCCGGGTCCGGCAGAACAACACACCAACACAAAGGCCCTCCACGCCGGAGAGAGAACAGCACTACAACTCACGGGGAGGTGCCAAGAAACGGCTTTCATACAATCATGTCGTTCTGGAGCCACGCAAAAACGACAACAACGACGAAGACGCGGACAACAGCGGTGTTGGAAGCGGGTATGGTAGTACTTTTGGGCAGCACTTGAGGAGCCCCAGCTTCAAGAGCTTGCAAAATGGGTTTTATTACTCTTATAATAATCATGGTAATATGGAGAATTTGTCGTCTTGTTGTGCGGAGAGCACTGTTGGGAGAGACGTTTCCCCTTGTTCAACCACTGACCTCAGATGGTTTAACTGAAGAAAAAAGGAAAATAATAAAAATTCAGAAAAAAAGAGGTAAATTAATATCTCCACTTCAATGCCACGTTACATATATATATATATACATATATATATATATATTTTGAGGAGAATAGATTTGAGTAAGAAATCACGCGAAGTGATAAGAATGATGTTATGGACTTGTGGGGTTTTTTTATTTTTATTTTTATTTTTATATTTGGGTTTTGTTTTTGGATTGCTATGAAGCTGTTTTTCTAGATGATACGAGTAGTGAGTATGGGTTGTCTTTTTTTTTTTTGGGATGGAAAAGATTTGGTTGTCTTATTTTGTCAATATATCTTGTATTTGATGCTTGTATTGCCAGTCTTATTTTGACAATAAATTTGTCTTGGATTTCATGCATGTAATTTAAGAGATTTTCATGGTCCACCGTTTGCATTCACGTGTCATATAATGCTAATATACGGATGATAACAACCTAGTACATATAGTATTTGCAGCAGTCTTTGTCGTGACATATAGTACTCATATTTAAGAAATTAAAAAATAATAATAATAAAATATTGGAACAAAAGAAGAGCCTTTTTTCTTAGTGGAGCAAAATATAATCTTTTTGGAAAATTCCTTAATTCTTTTGAGGGTGTTATCATTTCATGTAAATAAGCAGCTGTAAATTCAGTATTAAATAGCAGTAAGAATTAGGATTTGGTATCCCTGCAAGAAATAAAATTCATTTGAGACATAATAAATTCTTAAAGAGCTTTTTCATCGAAAAAAAAAAAATTTTCTCGAGGGATTCATAGGCAAACTCGCCATGAAAAGTGACACAGAAATGAAAATGAAAGATAAAAGAACCGACTGCAAGATCCGGTTATATGTAAGGACAACAAAAATAAATAAAGCAACAAAAGGAATATAAAAAGAAGAGGGCATTAGAATTTTGTTTTCCTTTGCCTCCTAAAAACCAGCCAAAAGCTCCAAATCATTAGCAAACATAAGTCCCTCAAATCCTTCATAATTGCCCAAAAAGAAACCTTTTGATAATTAATCACCATCTCAAGATAAGCTTCTAGAGGATGATTTTGTTGTTGAACCAGCCGGTCCAAGGCACAAGGCTTCCGCCAAGGGCCCACCAGGTTGTGGTTGTGGTGAAGTTGACCCAATATTCCATGAAACTGCTGCACTGTTCATCCATTGAGATCTTAACAAAAAATCACCTTCAATCCCAAAACCCATATGGGAATTCTCAGTGCTCTCTTCACTAGTAGTCCCATTCCCACCTTGCATTGACAAGGTCAGAGATGAATAGGGAAGAACCTTGTCGTTTGAAGAAACGACAGTACTGTAGTTGCAGTTGTGGTCTCCCTCCGCCATGGACCAAGCGTCAATAAAATGCCTTGTTTGCTGGTTAGGTACCAATTTTGGGTCAATCAATGAGCTACTAAACTGCTCACTTAGCCCCCCTTGAGAATATTGGTTTTTGTTATTATAAAAATCAAAGGCTCTTTCTTCACTTTGTGGCTTTGTAAAATCCGTTGTTGTTGTCCTCGACTCTTGTTGGTGTTTGACGTGCACAACTTGGTGCCACTCTTGGCTTGAATTGGCAGCTTCTTCACCTTTCATGAACCACTCCAAGCCCCTAAAATTCACACGGTCAACGACAAGCAAATTAAAAAAAAAAAACACAAGAACAGAGAAAACAAGAACGACCCGCATGAGAAATATTCAAGCGACAATAGATGAAACAAGCAAAATAGGAATTAATTAATAATAAATGTGCACCTGGTTTGGTCATGTGATGTGGAGGAATATGGAGGTAATTGTCGTTTTTCTCTTTGGTCCAGGAAATTAGACGACTTTGCATATGGCAAATTAGTGTTGGTGGTGAAGAAGTGGGAATGTGGTTGTTGTTGTTCCACAGGCTTTCTTGAACGGGGACGACTCTTGTGAGAGTGTCGTTCGCAGTACTTTTGGTCAGGGACAACGTTCCTAGAGCATCTCCATTTCTTTCCATCTGTTCTTCTGCACCTCCATGGTTCTGTGTCTGAGCTATTTGCCACCCCCAACTCCAAACACCCTTTAGACCCTTCACAAAAAAAATCAAAATATTTTATTCTACATCCCAAAAAAATGAAAAATAACAAAGTGGGCAATAGAAGAAAAGAATTTTTACGATTAGAGTGGTGCAAGAGAGGGAAATTTGGGGAGGTCTTCGAAATGGGTATGAGTAATTGAGGAGGGACAGGGACAGAGGCCATCGTGTGCTTGTAAATCATGGTCTGTCTCTCAAGCTCTTGCCTTTGAGCTGCTGTGAAATTAGCCACTCTCACATTTGGATTCACCATAACTCCTGAAACCAAAAAAAAAAAAAAAAAAACACCATTTCAAACTCAGAATAATATTAAGGAATAATATCATATAAAAATAAAATAAGATATTTTTTTATCCAAAAAAATACCAGAGGAATTGTGGGACATTAAGGTTTCAGAGCGAGGCAATGGCATGAGGAGTGAAGCAGAATCAGCAGTAGCACCGACAACATCGTATATATCGCTCATGGAAGCAATAGCTTGGTTGTTGTTGTTGTTGTTGTTGCAGAGAAAAGGTCCACTACAAGCGTCACCACCTTCACAACCATGTTCTTCACCGCCAAAACCTCCACTACCGCTGAGAAGAGTAGGCTGCTCACCATCATCATCACCATCACGATTATCATCATGATGATCATGATCATGATGATGATGGGTAGTATTTATCATCATCATTTCCTTGGTGTTGGTTGTGGTTTGCATCCTCAAAGCCAACCCAACATCGCAGCACTCTTTTTCCACTGCTCCCTTCTCTGAAGCCACAAACCCAATTCTTGTCCCCATGAAAATCAACCCAAAAAAATTAATAATGACTTGAAAAAAAAAAGCTACCTTTCCCACTACCCAATCCAACCCCAAAACAAAAAAAAACTTCAAAAGGGCAAAAAAACAAAAAAAAGAAACCAAGAATAAAAACACGACCTTAATTACAACCCACGCTAGCTATTCCGCACTCCTTAACAAGTTTGGCTTCTTTCTCACTCCAAAACCACCTAAAAAATCTCTCTCTCTCTCTCTCTCTCTCTTCTTTTTCTTTTCTTTTCCCTCTCTGTGTTGAGTTTTGAGTTTGAATTTTCTGAAGCAACTGAGGGGTTTTTCTTTTTCTTTCTTTTTTTTTTTTTTTGGGGGGTAAGGGTTATAGAGAGGCGGTGCCGCCATTTTTAGCCATGCGTTTTGCCCTTTTTGCTTTTGCGTCCTTAGCTTCCAACATTCGTTCCTCTAGAGGAATACAGACAAAAATTTAATTTAAAATTACAAAAATAACAGTACCAGTATTATACCACACCACCCAAGAACATTGAGGTTCACTCCCACTCCACACTTTTCTTACTTTTTGACGTTTTCTTCACGTCAAAGAATCTTAACAGTGTTATAATTTACGTCCCAGTTTTGACTTTGTGGAAAAAAAAAAAAAAAACTTATGTTTTGTTTAGTGGGTACGCTTTAAAAACAGTTTAAATCGGCGTTGGAATGATAACTAAAAGACATAAACATTCAAAATTCAATTTTTGCTTCTTTTAAGTTCGTACAATTTAAACTATTTTTTTTCATAGTATTATTATTTTTATTCTTTTTTTATAAGTTATAATTTTTAAAACATCAGTCTTAACTTGAGCATCAAATGAACTCGAACAATTTAAGGTCTATTTGGTTTATACATTCTTTGAACTTAATTGACTCAAATTTATATTTGAGTATCAAGAATCCTTTAGATACGTGTTTGTTTCCCTCAAAATCGAAATCTTTTGAGTATTAAGAATCTAAATTTTCAAAGTTCTGACCCCCTTAAGCTTTTGATACTTGATATCATTGCTATAGTAAAAGTTAAAATTTTTTCTGAAAAAAATCATAACTTCTTCATTTGATATCCAAATGAAATGATTATTTTTTTCATTGTGTTCCTGTGAAGAGAAGAATAAATTAAGATCTACATCGCATATTTTTTAAGATTCTTAGCATTAAGATTTTATTACCTTAGTTAATAAATAAAAAACTATTTCTACTACCCTCCAAACACAAATTACAATTTTATTCTATACTTAGATTGAAACTTAAATACACATCCCAACGTTATTTTGGATAACAATTCAAATCACTAACTTAAATCCTAGTTCAAATTATATAACTCAAATCAAATCACTAATTTGAATCCATTTACCAAACGGACCCTTAGTGTCTGTTTGGGAGAGCAATTTAAAGAGGTTTTTAATAATCTAAACCACTTTTTGGTTGAATTTTGTGGAAAAAAAAACTATAGCAAAAATAGTTAGGACATAAAAAAAGGGTTCAAAGTGTAGTTTACAAACGACTTTTAACCTTCACTAGTAGTACATGTTTTAACCTCATTTGACTTAGTCCAAATCATTTTTTTTTAAGATCAAATGACTTAAAAAACAAATACACAACGGTAGTTTTTTTAGTTGCCACCAAAAAATTATAAATAAAGAGGCAAATTTTATGTTGAAAAAAGCAATTTAGTTTTACCGATAAAGCACAAGTATATTAGTTATAGAAATTTTTTAACGGTTTAATTTACGATTAACAAAAGCTCTATATCACACACCGCAAACTTTTAATATAAACAACCTCAAATTAAACCGTTAATATCTTAATTCGGTAGATAAAATTCTATACTTTATTGACAAAACAAATGTGTCTTTCCTCTCATAAACTTTAAACAAAAAAAAAAAAAAGAAAATTCAACACGAATAGAGAGCTCTATTGGTTGTGACCTGTGACTTTGTACCGGCAGTGGCATGGTTCCATGACTCGGACCAGGGTTTTCTTTTTTCTTTTGACTAAGTTTACTGACAGTCTCCGTCAAGGACGTCACCTACATTTGTCAAGCATTTTACAACAAAACGAATAAGAAAGAAAAAAGAAATTATAAAGCATTGGGAAACGTGATCCGGGCCCACTTTTTGGTTTCGTGTGAGGACGTGGGGGGACCATAAATTTCTATCTCTTTTGGTCCCAATTAAATTAACAATATATTTTTTTTTCTTCCAAGAGTAACAAGAACCAACCACCTAAACAAGATTTGGAAACCCCCACAATTTGATGAATTTAGCTTGATTTGGAGAATGTTAGCCAATTGGGGTTTCAAAGAAGGAAAAAGAAAAAACCTTTCTATTTTCCTCTTTACCTAGAATGTTGTGTGAGTTTAGTAGAAATGATATAATACTAATAATTGGATTACGGTGACCTGTTGTGTAGGTGGATCAATTACATATAGATATACTATGTATGTGTATGTGTGATGTTGACTAGGGGAAAATGTATTGGAGTTAACATAGGCAAGCCCAAGATTCCTACATTACAGTACTCCTAGTGGTTGCCAGCTGAGTGTGGAAGATGTATTTACCATGTCATGTATGTATGATGGAAATGGTTTTTAGTGCAATAGTTTTTTTTCTTCTTCTTTTTGTTGGGTCCAGTTACCAATTTTCATGTGATAGTAGTACATGGAAATGGTTTTTAATACAATAGTTTTTTTCTTCTTCTTTTTTTTTGGGTCCAGTTACCAATTTTCATTTCTTGTACTGTGTCAAATGTTTGGAATTCGTTAGAAAGTTGAAATTCAAATTGGCCCACTTTCGAGTATTACAATTATCAATTAAAGCATTTAGTTTACCTTCTAATCACTTGTCTTGTGTTTGGAAGAGTTGATGATTTAACATTCATAGTTGGTCATCCCAAGTTCAAACCCAAGAGAGGAAATAATAAAGGGGAGAAAAATAGAGCAAAAAAAAAAAAAAACTTTGAATGATAAGATTTCAAAAAATGGACCACTAACAAGGATATATTTTTTAGTCGTTAAAACTATATGAGAAACTATTTGTTTCGTATATTTTTATTTTTTGTTTTTTAGTTTGATATGATATTGACCAAATCTGACTGTCTATCAAATTTTGTAGGTAAAAGTCCAAACGAAAATTGTGATTATTTCTATCAGAGTACTATGTGTTTGACATGAAATAAGATTTATTTTTCTGTTTACACAACAACCGAAAGAGAATAATGTCTTTGCTTTGGGATTGTGGGTTCTCATGAAAAGGGCAAAAAAAGTGGGACAGATTCTTATTGATGGAGTGTGTAATGAGATTAACTAGTAGATGAACCCTCAGCCTCAAGTAGTAGCACTAGTACCATAAAGGACTTATAGTTTTACTTGCACTACATGACTCATCCATTCATTCATACACTTCCAATTTCTTAATATAACAATAATAATAATAATAATAATAATAACACAACTAAAAGTGCCATTCATTTAGGTACAGATGTGGACAACTATATATATGACAACAATGGGCAAAGATAGCTGGTAGAATAAGGATATGAGGTTACTTGTGACCCCTTTACAGCTATGATTTCTGTCATTTATCCTCTTTCGCTTAATTCTCTCCTGTAGCTCTCGTTTTAATTCCTTGCGGCTTTTGAATATGTGGGATTTCATTCTCATTCCATAATTGAGGAACTAACGTGTTTTTCTTTTTTTTTGGCAATATGTTTAATTGAAAAGAAGAGGGTCTTTGTCTGCCGTCATTGAAGTTGTAGTACTTGAGTTTCTGCTGTATGATCAGAATTCAGAAATCATCAAGTCATAGAGGAGTATGAATTAATGGCTACAATTAGTAAGTCAAATTTGACGCTAGATACACTTAAACTTGCCCTTAATTTGTGATGTGGAGACAAGGAAATGCTAAAAAAGGGTGGTAATTGCATACTTATATAGGGTGTTTGATGACATTGGTTTGAACTAATTGGTTTAAAATATTGTAGCAATAGAAAGATTTATATTGTAACTCACTTTTGTTTTACTCTTTAGCCCGAGGTGGAGCTAAAGTCAGTTGTACCCGACTCAAATTTATAAGAATTAAGTTTTGGCCCCAATTTTTTTTTTAAATATTAGTTGTGCACCGACACAGATTGTAAAAAAAACTTTTAGCCTGAAATTTTTATAAAATAGTAATTGTACCCCTTCAAATTTTAAAAATTGAGTTTTAATTCTAAAATTCTCATGAAATATCAATTGTGCCCCTCATTGTATGAGAAAAATTATTATTATGCTCTCACTAAATAATTAAATTATCTAGTATATTCATATTTAATAAATAGTTATCTCTAATTTTTTTACCTGATGTCTCCATTAAAAAAATGTTTTGGCTTCGTCATTGACTGTAACAATAAAGAGCTTTATATTATTTAAGTTCAAACCAATTGGATTAAACTAAATCTCTAAAATCTAGTGATAAATTTATAACAATTTTGACATTGAAGATCTGAATTAAAATCTCTCTGGAGAAGAAATAGCAAGATTTTTTTTCTTTAATGAAAAGCAGAGAAGAAAATTGTACCAGAGAAAACTATATACTCAACTATGATCTCTAATGGGCCCTTACCAATGTAAACTTTTGACCCCAAAAATTAAGCGCTTAGAAAGCCAGGGTGTCATGCCACCAAAACCCTCCCAAGGAATGATTGCATCTTTTGTTGCTGTGTACAAGTTCATGGCATTTGATCCTTATTTACAAAGTCTAATAATCATGAGATCATGAGACTATCGTGCTGTCTATGTACTTTATACTTACCAAGAGTATACAAGAATAACCACAGTTAATAGTTAGAATGAATAGAACAAATTCATATATCCGAGTAAATGTATCACTAGTTTGAATTGAAAGTTTACACTGAAAATATTATAGCAATTTAAATTTTGTAAAAGAAAACAACATAAAAAACAGGTGAAACAAACACCACTTAGCCTTCCCATTTTGGTAACTGAAGATGAGAATTTTGAGATACAAAGAAAACCCTTTGATTGTGACGACAAGGAATGTCCAAACAATGATTTTAACATGAATGGCTAAATGGTTTTCTGCAGAAATACATATGACGAGAGAAAGTCACTAGCAAAATAGACAGTTCTTGGGATCTTATCTCAGATATTCTCAAACAGATAGATAGAAAAAATTACTTATCAAACCCACTAAGATTTTGTTTTTTCACAGAATTTTTGCAGGGCTTCAAGCTCAAGGAACATCTCAGGAATCATTGTGGCTGTTCATATGGCTAACAAAGTACATGCAGGGTGTTCTTATGTACATAGCCTATGGGCTCATAGACCATATTGTAGATTATAGACATATACAGAATTGGGTAAAATGTGGACCGTTCTGTGGTCCATTCAAGAAAAAACTGCACGCTAACGGTTGAGACTAGGCCTCCTTTTTATGTTTATCAAAGCATGGTCATGAGTCATGACTTTTGGGAAGAGAGCCGGCAATTTATTTTTACTCTTCCGTTTGCTACTTTGTTTGTCTTTCTTAGTATTGGCCTAAATTTTTAATATTGCAACTAGATTTTGGGCAGAGCTACAGTACTATTTGTTCTACGGTACAGACAATTTATAGGACAGATAGGTCAATTCGGAGAGCCATTAAAATTTAAGGAATTTTTACCGCAAAAAACCTCTTCTTTTATCCAGTAAGAATTATTGTTTCAACGTTGAATTGACTCTTTAATAGTATTATTTGTGACTAAAAACAGTTTAATAAATATTGAAATATAAATAGTATGTTTGATAACTTAGTTTTAAGTGTTACATTATAAAGCTTTTATATGCTACAGTATAAAACAAAAGTATACTACAGTATAAAGTTTTTACATGCTACAGTATTTTGACTTCAACTTATCAGTTCTAACTACGTCTCCAAACACATTATAATTAACAACAAAAATAACAGTTTCTACCGGTAGAAAATGATGACAGTTCCTGCAATATAAATTCCCATTTTTTTAAATTTCGATAGTCCAAAGATATAGCATAGTATGACTGAATTTAACTACTCCTAAAATCTACATTCTGTGGATCTCAAGTTTTCTAAGATTTTGTTTAGAAGTCAAGATTCACACATTCACATAGAAGTCAAAATCAAGTATATGTGCATGTGCAGGTGGCTTTCAATAGAATTTTAGGTAAACTCTTTGCCCAGATCCATAACAAACACAACCTTCTGAAATCAAGAATTAATAATGTAGTACTCAAAACATCAAAACTTGTATATATCATAACAATCCTCCAAAAAACAAAAATTACAAACTTCAATCATATTTACTTTATTCTTATGTTTTCCCAAGACCAACATGATGCAGATTTTTCAGGACACTACTATAGTCACCCTGCTTCAGAAAAATTAAGAACCCCCAAAAATTATTAGGCAAAAAAGAAAAAAAAAGAAAAGAAGATTACATATAAAGAAAGAACAAAATAAAATTAATCAAGCCTTGCACAGAATATGAATAATCATTGACCAACATATTTCTTAACTTGTAATGAGATTATTGGATCTGATTGGACTCTTCTGTTTGAGAAGAACTCTTAGCTGAGCCTTTTGACACTCCAATTTGGCACCCCAATATTGCCTGTTTTTGGACCCAACGGCTCTAACTACTCTTGGGAATTCCACAAACCCTTTGATCCCTCTCTTTATGTGAGGATTCTCAGTTTCTGCCAAGGGAACTTTTCTCTGGAAAATGGGCAGTGCTGATTTGTCATTACAATTATCAAACTTGTTCTCACTCAAAACTGACTGATCAGGGCTATGATCTACTTCATTACAAGCTGATGAAGAGTACTTAATGTGATTATGATCATGATCATGATCACGGTCACGATTAAAACTAAAACCTGACCGTGTGGATCCCATTGAATCTACACGATTGTTGTTCTCATCATTGGAAACCCACTTCTCTCCCATCACAAACTGTCTGAATTTTCCCGAGAAACTAGCAACCGCTCTAGAAGCCGAATTTTCCTTGCTCTTCAACGCCACAGAAGTGGTAGAAGTAGTAGTACTTGTACTAGTACTAGTACTTTCTGCTATGATCCTTTTAGAACATTCCAATTCCAAGAGCTTTTCTTCTAGAACAATCTTCGCCTCGGCGAGCTTCATCTGAACTCTCTCCTCCCTCAAAACCTCCGACATCCTCATCATCTTTCTCTCCTCCTCGATCTCCCTCTTCATCGCGCTGATCTCCGCCTTGTCGGAGGAAATCTCTTTGGCCAATTCTTCACACATTCTCTCCATGGATTCTCTTCCTCTTCTCTCCTCGGCCGCCTCCTTCGCCAGCCTTTTGTTCATAGACTCCAGCTTCTTACGCGCCTTTCGCTCGTACTCGAGCTCCGTCTTGAGCTCCATGATCTGGGCTCGAGCCACGTCGAGCTCGGACTCCATCACGGGCCTGAAGAAGGTCAGGTCCCAGAAAGATGCCGCGAGCTTGCGAGCCGAGAGAGGCAGGTGAAGGTACTGATGGTGAATATTACTAGTCTCGTTCTTCTCGTGGACGCGGTTCTGAACCGTCAGACTTTGACGCACGATGTTACAAGTGTGATGGTTGTGATGGGGTTGATGGTGAGAATTATAAAATGGGTTTTCATAAAGTTTCCAGGTTGGGCCAGTGGAGGTGGTGATGGGCTCACCAGAGGAGGACTCATTTCTGGGGTTCTCTGGGCTACCGAGACTCGTCATCATCATCCTCTTCTTCTTCTCTTCCATACCTTTCTTCTTTTCTTTTGCTTTGTTGTGTTAACCTTTATTTTTCTATATTTTGTTACTTTTTTTTTTTTTCCTTTTTCCTTTTTATGTAGGCCCTTTTACTTGACCTATGGAAACTTAAAAGCTTGTGTGCAGTGCAAAAAGTGGGGGAAGAAAGGAGGATAAAATTCACATGCACCTCAATGTTATTAATACCATTGTGGAGGAGTGAGGTGGGCTTTGGTCATTTATTTATTATTTTTATTTTTTTCACAAGTATAAATTAATACCTTATTGATAGTATTTTGTGAATGTTTTATTTTGTAAAATATACATTAAATAAATAAATAAATATGTAAATAATGATTTGAAACAGTATCTTACCGATAAGGTATGTCATTCCAGCTTAGTGAAGAATTTTTTTTTTCCACTGGGGTTTTTTTTTTGTTCGCTTGATTCTTTATGAGTGGTGTACTGCTTTATTTATATCTATCTCCTAGCCGGCCAACATGTATATGTGCAGAAGGGTAAGGGAAGAGGCCCCAGGGTGCCAGCCAATTTTAGTGTCTCATTGCTCAACACAATTAAAATCACTTCGTAATTGACAAAATGTGTTTGTTTCTTCCGTCACAATCCATCTAAATATAGAGAGAGATTCAAATTCTTTGTCTAATTTTGATGTTTTAAATGGTGTTTAACCAATCATATTATGATACGTCATTTAAAAAGTCTGAAATAATAGTTGATTTACTTTTACATGTTTTTCATCAAATAATATGTCATAATATGATTAGTTAAATACCATTTAGGACACCAAAAATTAAACAGACGATTTGAGTCCGTGCTTGAGTATATTAAGATTCTCAAATTCTCTCTCTCTTTTTTCCCCTCATGAAATACGTAGACTACTTAGAATTTTACACTTTGAGTAGTTAAATTTTTACAAGATTTCAATAAATTTGTATATTATTTAATTCCAAACACGATTTTAATATGATGTAATAATTTGTTTGTTATATTGATCCTGTGATATTTGGTTCCGAGGAAATGAAATTGAAGTCTTTATTAAGAAAAAAAGGTTAGAAATCAGCAATATCATTATGGGTGTTGGGCAAGTCGGTTCGGGCCACTTTCTCAGTTATAAATAATGTAAAGCTCTTACATGTTACAATAACAATAAAAAAAATCGTCATAGTATAAAGCTCTCATATGCTACAGTAAAAACAGTTCTAATCAACAATTTTAACCACCTTGTTAAACACTCTATAAGTGTCCCTTACTATTACTAAAGCAATACCTACTTAATTTCTTGCCCTTTTATTCCATTAAAGAAAATGAAAATTAGATATGCACTTACGCCATGCTTTTTGATCAAGAAGACAAAAACAACTTCATTTTTCTTCACTGCACTTTTAGGAGGAAAAGATCTCTACTTTTTTACTTCTAAAAATTTTCCTTACAAATTCCCGGAGGATTATATATTATCTCGCAACCATTGCCATGGGGCTTGTAGGGTCATAAAGGAAACGGTGTTAATAAATTCTTTTACTTTCTCCCAACTGAACTAGTCTAGTACAATAAATAAGATTGGCCCACAAAAATTTCGCCACCTACACAAGTCCCATTTTCTTATCCACTAGACAAGGGCCCTCTCTGGCAACAAAAATTAATTTACGCCTTTGGAGTTTGACCCGCAAATATTTCATATTATCTGGTAAAAATTATTAGACAGTTAGTAACCAATCCATAAACAAGGGTGAAAATTTGGGCAAAATTTTTCAAAATTTCAAGATATTTTTATTATATTATTTATTTGTAAAATATCATAAAAAATATCAAAAATATCGATAAATTTTGATAAAAATATTGATATTAGAAAATTTGTAGTGTATTTTATACAAAATTTTGGTACATATAGGCGGAATTTCATCAAAGCATTGGTAATGTTGGAAATTATAAATCTTAATGGATTTTTTCCTTTAAAAGATCAATCAGTATTTTATACTTTCAATAATAATATTTGTCTTATACACATTAACTTTACAACAAGATTCAATCTTCCCTACCAAGCAAACTATGATGGTTGTAGAATTTTCAATCATCCTTATCTAAGTATACCACCATCATCTTAGACAAATAATTATATGGTGTGAAGAATTCAACAAAACTACATGTGGTATATTCATAACTATATTCAACACTATTTAAATAACATGTCATGGCATAATATTATTTGAATCAAGATAGAATTTCAACCATGTTTGAGCCTAATAGAACTTCCTTTTAGTATTGACAAATCTAATATGCATAGAGTTTATTATGTAAATCATGTTTATTTATGTTTCTTTTTAATTTTTATTGTATCTTAAAGTATTAGAGATATATTTAATATAAAATTTTTGTAATTTTTTAATTTTTATCAAAATTTTCATCAATATAGATATTTTTTTCAAAATTTCTGTAAAATTAAAGTATCGATATTTTCAATGATACCGATATTTTTATCCTTGTTGATAAGTAAATATTTTAGCCTTTAAAGTTATATGAAAAATGAGTTTAACTAAATCTTAAGCTCTATACGTGGAGTCTCTATCTTCCCTAAAAATTAACCAGTAAATAATAGTACTTTTTTTCTTTTGGTTAGGAGTAACCAATAGTAATTGTATTACGATTTATGTTTTAATGAGAAGTTGGTTATGATATTAAGAGTTGCAGGTAAACAAGCCTTGATTGTAACGTCAAAAGCATTATCTTTTTTCTTTTTGTTTTGTTTTCTGTTTCTTTTCAATTTGGCTTTCACCTCTGAAGACCCAAGCCTAAAATGTTGGAAGGCTTGCCAAACACCATCCCTGTTTTAATTACAAAAAAAAAAAAAAAAAAAAAAAAACATAAAAGCTTAAGAATTTAAGAGTCCAGCACATAGTGGGACTCGAGTAACTAGAGGTGGCAGTCAAAAATGAGAACACCATGCGCCTTTATTGTATGCAAAGAAAGCATATTCTATTTTTTATGAAGCGACTAGCACAAGAATCCACCTTTATATCTAACTTTATGGAATAAAAGCTAAAAAAACAACCCCACGGTGTAGGAAATTCTCTCAAAGACATAAACCACTGACCTTAATATAACGGTATATTTATTGCAAACTTAAGTAGATTTTCTTATCTATCTTGTCAAAGAAGACCACAATGATTTCTTACACAATTTAAAGCATAGTCCTTCAAGTAGTGAGGTTTGTAATGCTCAATATGACTATTTCAACAAGTTTCTCTCTTCAAATCATGGGATTTTTGAAAAAAATTTCAAAATATCTATATTGGCTGTCATCTTTATTGGGTGTTTTATGAGACAAAAATGCATCAAATGAAAAGGGATTTTATTTTATTTTATTTTTTTAATTTTAAATGGCCCTAGAATTGATTATTATTTTTATGTCAATCCCTCTCCAGTCATCCTAAAGAAACTCCATTATGCTAATCAGCCTATCATGTCTTTGAAAAAGTTAAAGGACAAGGGACCCAAAAAGCCCCAAAATGGGGTATTTTAAAGCTAATCAGTTTGCTCTATATGCCCTACATGGATGTGTCCATCGGTGCTTTTTTTTTTTTTTTTTAATATAAAATAAGCCATTGGTGTTCCTTTATCTTTTCCTTCTATGGTCCCCAAATTTGGCTTCCAAGGGATAGCTATTTAAGTGTTATAGAATACACCACAATCCTTTAACCAAAATCCCATATAACACGGAACTACTAAGGGCTAATCACAACAAAGCTTCATTCAAGCCAAGAATTCAATCTTCTTTAATTCAATCAATATTCCTTTTGGTGAATCAAGAATTCAATCTTATTATAGAGCATATGAAATGGGGCATTCTAAAGTTTTTTTTTTCCTTTTCTTTTTGAACTTGAAAGTGAGGGCTGGAGATTCAAATTTCACGAATTGTAATGGAGTCATGTGTGGAACACTAGATTACGTCGGTCTAAAAGAATATGATAAAGAAAATACAAGACAATGTGGGCGCCTTAATTTATAGTTATACACTTAGTCATACATCAGTCATACGTCAATTGCAATCTCAGCCCAGAAATTTCTCTAGGCCTGTGATTATCACTTGGGTAAGACTTAATAATGAATCCTAGACCATGTTTTCGTAATTGCTAACATCTTTCTGGGATGTCCTTGATCTTTCTCTTCCAACCACATATTACTTCACTATTATGGGGCACTTTTTTTTTTTTTTTAAATCCAACCTTTTTTCCTCCTTGATTCCACGCCATAAAATGTTAGTTTCATCTTATATATAGACCATACTTAATGCTGACATAGTAATTCTGAAGAAAATTTTCTTATATATGCAACACCAAGGAGCTTTATTAAAATTATTTTGGTACCTTTTTCCACAACAATGTTAATTAAAATGAATATTACAGCGTACCAATCACATTAAAACTACAATGTGTCCAATCAAAATCAATCTGCTTCAACACCAAAAGTGGATGTCTAAGTGTCAATTCAGGTTTTTAGGCTTTATTCAAAAGCGACATGTACTGACACATGCACATGTAGAGAAACCTACACATGCACAAAGAGATTAATGCTTTTCTCTATAGTCAAAAAAACAATCTCACGTTTCATTTATGATTATTGGCTTTGTTTTGAACAACTGTATGGCAAGGAAATGCTAGATTCTTTTTCAAATTATTTACATGTTTCCTTTGGTCCTAAAAAAACATCAATACTAAGTTGATTCACATGACTAACTATTAGTCGCGTACTTTTTGGGAAAAAGATAAACTTGTATTAGTAGCAATGTAACATAGTCTCTAATTAATAGGATGTTTGACAAGATGGTTAGAACCGTTGGTTAAAACTGTTTTTATTATAATATATAAGAGCTTTACACTGTAGCGATTTTTTTATTGTTACCGTAACATGTGAGTGCTTTACATTGTTTATAACTAAAAAAATAGTTCTGACCATGACTGCCAAACATCCCTTAAGCTTGATTGAACTGAGGCAATTAATTGGTCATTACATTTGCTTGCTTAGGGTGTAGACGAGTTTTCAATGGTTATATTTTGTTTTGTTCTTTGTTTTTTTCTTGTTTTTTTTAATTATGATTATAGATAAAATTATAGAAATACGTATATATCTTAAGCATAATTAATGATGTGAAATTTTAGGTACCTTACCTATTAAATGATACCACTATGCAATATACATACAAACGTGTGTATATGTTATATAGATGGTGGTCACAAAATGACAAAAGCATTGGAAACATTGGTTATTGGCAGCGGACAAGAAATACTATTTGAGCACCAAACTTAATGATTCATCCACGAATTTAGAGCTCAAATTTGGCTCTTTCTTGAATTCCAATTTCACCAGCCAAATTATTTGCCAAGTATATCTCAATCAGGTTACTAGTATAGATATAGCTCTGGCCTTCCGTGAGTAGAAAATTCAACAAAGGACACCCATTGTGGTTAAGAGACAGACTCCAAAAATTCCTCTTGATTTGCATTAGCAGATAGCAAATGGAAGGCAACCAATTTATGTAATAATAAATATTGTTTCAAAAGAGAGATATTTCAAGATGAATTTATTGGAAACACATGGATTATTAAAATTTTGTGGACAAACATGAACTTGTTCCTTCAGATTAATATGAACCTGCTTGAAATGGTATGAATGCAAATATCCATTAACCAATTCTATTTGCCCAAAAAAAAAAAAGAAAAAAAAAGTGGTTGCAGGCATAATCTAACGATAATATCATATTTGACTCTACCTAAAAGTGCAAGATTCGAATCTCCCATTTTAAGTTCAAAAAACAAAACAAAACAAAATGATAACAAGAGTTTCATCACTGGACTGTTTTGTGATACAAGCAAAAGACAAATTAAGGAGACCCACTAAGAGTCTGATTGTTTGGGAGGACCTTTTTAAAATTGTTTTTGGTTTCCTTAATTCAAATGCTTTTTCCAAGATATGTTTGAACTTTGACTGCATTGACTTGAGTGTTTTTCTTTTTCAAAAGAGGTTTTAGTGAAAGTTACAAAATGTGTTTTCTAAAACAATTTTAAAATAGACTTTGAAATTTATATTAAAGTTTTAATAAAATACTATAAACTTTATTATAATATTTTTATTACTTGTTGAGAAATTTTAAAACTATTTTACCTTATTTTAGTTTTTTAAAAATATAATTCCAATACTGGCTTAAAAGGTTTAACTTTTGTTTCTTCTTTCTACCGACTAAAACGTCAAGCAGAACTCTACAAACAAGCCCAAGAATGATAGGTGAGAATGGGGTGGGATAAATATGGGTGGAAGATCATGCACAAAAGTATCCAACATTTTTCTTTTATTTTATATTTATAGTAACATGTGATCATTAAATTCTTATAAAGTAATTATATAATAAATCCCACTTTGATAACGTAAAACAATAATAAAGGGTCATATCGTGAATCTTATGTACATTAAGTGAAAATATACTATAGTGTTATGAAATAGCTAGGAACTTTTTATGATGGACTCTCTACTGATGTTGTATGCTTTCAAACATTAAAATTACATAAAAAAACAGATGTACAAAACTGATGAAATATGATAAAGATCGACTGACAATTCCAAAGTAATACTATACCAATAGGATTTTTTATTTTTTTTCATATTCTACATCCATAATACAAAAAATATGGCCCGTTAAAAAAATAATAAGAATAGTTTTACTCATTTTTATATTTATATTTTATTATTTATACTCGTGATGTTAATTGAACATGCTTGTTGATAACTCAACTCTAAAATTTTTAATCTTTAGTTAGTAAATATTATCCTTACTTGTATTTCAATTGGATTCAAATCCATGATTCGTTATTTGATATTAGGGATATCAATTTTTAATCTTAACTCTGAATTATCATCTTGTTATTAGTAAAAATACAGTATTTTTTATAGATCAATATGATTATAGTGGAAAAAACAATCAATAAAAGAATAACAACTCAAAATTGATACAAGATTGAATTTAGATTAGACGTACCTATCATTATTCCTTTTAAAGAGAAAATTATATGTCATGTCACACTTTTAACAAAATACGTTTATTTATCTATACTTAAAAAAATTGTGTCACACTACCACTTATTTTACACATTTAAGCTGTGCCACACTAACATATGCGTCACATATAAAAAAAAAGTTTTAAAGATGACGTTGATGAAGATTTGTTCTTTTTTAAATTTGAATAGCATATCGTTACAAGGCCCCAAATGGGGGAAAAGTCCCCTTCTTAACATAGTGTTCATCACGCATCTTCTCATTTAAAAAGAGTGGTTCTTTCAAGGGTGAAATATGTTGTCGTTGTCGTTACTATCATTTTTTAAAACATATTGTTGATTGTATGTATATTTTTAAAACATATTGTTGGTTCTTCTCATAGGTGGTTGGAGTTGAGGTTAGATTTTAAAAATGCTGTCGATTTGCGCAAGCCGTTGAGGTTTTCTGTTTGTGTTTTTTCTTCAATTTATGGATAATTATGTCATTTTCAAGTTCGTTTTCGTGATATGTTGGAATTAATGTCATTTTATGGGTGCCGTCGTTTCCCATGTTGTCGTGACTATCATCAACTATTTTTTAAGAAAGAAAAATTCCATTGTCAATTAAAAAAATACATATTTAAATACAGTGGCAAATGACTATTTATTACTGGGGATTTTGATCCCAGACATTGATAGGATCTACTAGTTAAGCAGAGGAAGCATAGGATCTACTAGTTAAGCAGAGGAAGCACAAAGATAAATCACAAGTGTCAAGACTCAAAAGAAAAAGACTTGCTCCGCACGTAAAATTGAGCCCAACCAAGGCTTGTTACGAAGGACTACTATAGTCGGTGGATAAAACCAGCTAATAAAAACTAAATCTAAATGGACATCAACATACGTGCTGCTGATAGCAAGCGGGTATGACATACAAACTAAACAAAACGACAAAATTTCACTAAATTTAAGCAGCAAAAACATCAAAGTCTTTATTTGACAAACATTGAAATTAAAACAAGCAAGTAAAACCTAAATGACAATGAATGAAAACTTTGATGACAAGCCGACTATCATCGAGAAAAGACGAGGAAGCCACAATACTATTGTCATGTTGGAAAGAAACTAGAAAAGAATATGGCCACTAGCCATAAGAACTGCCTACTGCCTCCCACCTTCACCTGCCAAGGAAAAGGTTACCTTCATGGATCTACCACTCCATAGTGACCAAAGCTCCTGATATGTGGAGAACCTTGAGCACTGGAGCAACACCAACCCATGAACAGAAAAACCACCAGTCCACTCAAGCAACTTGGGTCTTGGATTCTTCGGCACCCAAATGTAGCCAAAAGCCATGGCCTAATCCACATCGAAACCTTCCCCTCCATGCCCCATAGTTTCACCCCAGTAAACGAGAACATCAGCAGGAAAAAACCATTATCAACTATTTTTAGGACACCCTAGAAACTGGAGAAGGGTTGAATAGATATCATATGTATATTATGAGGTTTATTTGGTGTGTATAAGTATATCAAAAATAAGACTTTTAATTTTGGACCAATAATATAAGTACATATAGGTAATATAAATAGAGGTAGGACTGGATTGGATCAAATGTTTCAAAAGTAAAATAAACATCCCATCCGATCTATGTCTGTTTTTAAGAATTGACATTCAATCCAATCCAATTGAGGTCGGTTATCTATCAAAAATAGATTGGATTAGACCCGTCGGTTTGGTTGATTGAGTTGATCCGATGAACACCCTTAATCAAAGGGGCGGAGCATATACTCATATTATCAAGAAAAATTAAATAAAAGAGATATAGAATTTCTGGGGGTGGATTAGAATTCTAAGAGAGGCGGAAAGTGACTTTTATAAAATTTTATAAACGTTGAAAGAAAAAAAAAATTCAAGAGGACGGCAGTTCACCCTCATTTGTGTGTGGCTCCATCCCTAATTATGAGGGTGTTTGAAAAAGTAGTTGGAACTATGAGTTGCAACTATAAGCATTATAGAGTATGAGAGTTTTACACTATAACATACTTTTGTTTTATACTGTAATATATGAAAGCTTTACACTATTTACAGTTAGAACTAGGTTTCCAAACATTACTTGTTTGGCTTTTTGTTTTAAACTTGGCACTGTTAGTAGAACCTTTCTACCATACAAAAACCGTCCCATAAACTTTTTAATATTGAAAACGTAACATAGCTATATTATCTGCTTTAAGCTCATTCAAATTAATATGTATACTCATAGCGTAACGGATGGCGCAATGGTTTCAAGCTCTTGAGATGAAGATATTGTTTTGTAAGGATGAATTTTTGGCGATTGTGCAGACCTATTTCGTTAACGACAAATTTAAGTTCCTGAATGCTATTCCCAGCTTTTCCAGGGTAATTAAATTAGTCTCTACATCTATCAAATTAGAATTCAACAATATATATATATATATATATATATATATATATATCGTATAATTTTAAATTTTACTGAGACAATCAAGGTGTATATATATGTTGTCTTTCTTACCTTACAGAAACGTTGAAGTTAGACCATCTCTGTTGGCCCTTAAGATCCCATTTTCTAGCTCAGAGAAGCACCAAGAACAACCAATTTTCATTACTGCTTTGCTTACTACAAAAACTATACAACGAACCCAAATAAATACGAAACATTACTATGACATACATGTTATTGGCACTTTCGCAACATAAGGCATCTCAAATAATACTATTATTTACCACAATGTTCAGCACAACTACTTCAAGACGAGGGGTTTAATAGGCATCAATCTAATTAAAATGTATTACATCAAATTACTCTCTCCATTTATTGAAAATAAAAACAAACCCTTTGTATTACATCTTAATCAGGCTACAATCTTTACCATCTTCTCGGTGACTGGTTCAGCTTCACCCTTTTCCACTTTCTCATCAATATTCTGCAAAGAGTAGTGATATAATTTGTTGACCTGACCAGGCAGGAAAGTGAAGCCCATATACACATAGAATGCAAAAGTGGCAAACTCCGAAACCACCATGGTGATCCAAAGATACTTGTGAGAGATCATGATCATCGTACTATCCAACGCAAACAGCACAACACGAGTTAAGAAAACATAAGACTTAACCACAGAGAAGTACAGCTTCAACTTTTCCAATAACTTGGGAGAATTGAACATGATCACTGGATCTTGTGATCGTAAGAACTCCTTAAGCGACCATTCGTTTATGATGAGCCATGCAAAGCAGCAAACCAAGTCACCCGTTAAAAAAACCACCTTCCAAGTGAATGTATAGTCTCCGACTGGCCCTGATTCGTCTGCGAGTACTTTGGCAAAGTTTCTGATGATTTGAAGAGGAATTATGACAAAAAACACCATCATCTTTCCCTTTTCCGGCGAGGAAAAAGGTCTCAAGAATGACAAATGTCCGGTATTAGTGCTAACCAACACGGTGAAGATGAACACAATGCTTTCTGTCAAGGAACTGAGAAGATAGAAAACAACCTTAAAGCGGTGTACGAGGAAATTACCATGGAGTTTTATGTACGAAAACTTCTCTGCCTCGCAGAACAGGTTTAAGGCCTTGAGGACTAGCACTGCGAGGATCAAGAAATGGATGCGGAAAACAGCATGTCGTTTCTTGTAAAGAGATCAAGAAAAGGATCAAGCAAGTGATGAGTCCAAAGAATGATTAGAGCTATATAGGCCAAGAAGAAGAAGAGGTAGATTCTAGGGAGAGGTTTTTCCCCGGCGGAGAGAAAGTTTCGGATGCCAAAATTCGGGCTTCCATCGAAATTGAACATCGATGATTGGACGTCCACGGATACCTTCAGCCCATGAACGCAATTGGCGAAGAGAAGAGTGTAGTACTCATCCTCGTATACCACTTGACCCATGCCGATTGAACTTTTACCTCCTTCGAGGTATCGAAAGGTGAGTGGGGGGGTTTCAGCTAAGCCCCATTTGAGCGGGCATTCGATCTCGCGGTTGCCTAACTTCCGGAGAAGGTGGGGTAAGGACTTCCGGGGCCATAGGAAGAAGCCGACTTGAGAGAGGTCCGGCTGCGGATGCTGGGGAGAGGAGTAGGAGAAATGAGAGAGGACAACATTAAGTTGACCCGAGGAAGTGAAGCCGAATTGGTCTAAGGGGACTATCCGCCGGCCTTCGTCTCGAAAGTGGAAAAGGCGGGATTCGGAGAAGCAGAGAGGCAAAGCTGCGGAAAGCCAGATGAGGAGGAGGATGGAAAAGGGGGTGGAGGAGGTCATGGTACCTTCTTGTTGATGGAGGATACAAGTAAACCTCGCTCTCCAAGACCTTTTTATAATGAGGATGAGCGAGGCCATTGTCTTTAGGCCAAAAGATAGGATTGTGCAATTATAAATTATTGTGCTTATCTACAATTTGTCTTATGTATATATTATTTTTTTATTTTAATATTTCTTATTTAATATGGGTATGTGTTTTGACTTTTTATAATACAACTACTAGTTTTGAGACGTCTTCAAAAATTAACTCATAACTCTTGAGACGTTTATTTAGGAAGAAAATCAAGAAACATACGACTACTAGTCTTCATGCAGAATTAATGAATATTTAGGACCTTGTGTTTATGCCAATGAAATTTCATTGGTTTCCTCTCTGGGTCGCTTTCGGTGAAGAAAACGTTAATACGTCTACTTGCATTTTGTTTTATTACAATGGTTGCTTGAATTTATTTATTCGAAAAAATTATAAAAGATCCGTTCTATCAAACTAATATGACATTGATTCCGATGCAGCTTGGATTTTTATGTTAATTTGTACATGAACTTGCCAAAGAATATTGCCAAATGCGTTTTCTTTGTCTGCACTCAAACACTCGTAATCCTTGTTAAGAATTAAAAATCTTAATTTTACCGAAAACAAAAAAATGTGAATAAAAAATTAAATAAACAAGAACGCACGAAATTTATAATGGTTCACCCTCGATTTGAAAGCTACATTCACTTTCAACCGCTGCAGAATAATTCACTATGATGATGATGAAGTTTACAAGAAAAAATTGCACTCTCTCTCAAGAATTTTTCTCAAGCCTCTCTCTCATTCAATTTTATGAGTTTTAATCTACAAAGAAAAAAACTCAACCTATCTATTTATAGGTTTACCAAAGAATAAGTAACAAACCCCAACAAATTGCAAAACACAAACTCTAGGACACCAATACATGCGGTTACATGAGACTTGCTTCGCACTTCAATTCCGTAACACCTAGTGCACAGTGTTGGGGAATTAGGCGTCTCCTAATTTCAAAGATTGCAAGAACGAATAATTGCAAAAAAAAAAAAAAAAGAAAGTGGAGAAAAGAAGAAAAGAGAGACATCAAATTTTATACAGGTTCGTTTAAATTTAAGACTACGTAATGTTTTTACTGCTGCAAATTCCACTATAATGAAGTAGATTACAGATTACAAGAGAAATTTATCGCACACTCTCAAATTGTATTTACCAAATCTCTCTTCTACCTAGCATCATGTGGGAATTTTTCCCTCACAACAATGGAGCTCTCACAAAATATGCCTCACACAAAATAATGCCACTATCTCTTAACCTTAACCACCTTATGTTTATTTATACCTCAAAGAAGAGAAAAATAACAACTAATAAGAAACCTTAGCAATTTCCCGTTTTTAGGCTTCCAAACCCGAAAAAGAACACGCAACACAGCGCCTTGGCGCCATGGTGCTCGAAACAAGTGTTGTGGCTCTCACCATCTGGCGTCGCGACGCTCTTCAATCAGCGCCGTGGCACTGCCTTGCTGCCCCACGGGCGCTGCAACGCCCAACCTTGGTGCTGTAGTGCCCCGAATTTGCCTTTTTCTCTCTTTTTTCTTCCTTTTGCAAGGTTGTTGACTTGATTTGGCTCCACACCTGCAACAATCTCCCACTTGGAGACTAATCAATTACCATGTCTCCCACTGCAGCGGCAACAACTTCTCATGCCTTATGGACAAGTCCAATTGAAGTTGCACACAACTTTAGTTTCTCGATTGGAACCATCTTGGTGAGCATATCTGCTGGATTCTGACTCCCAAAAATCTTCTCAAGCTTCAACACTCTATCTTTCAAAACCGATATGATGAAGTGATACCGCAACTGTATATGCTTCGTCCTAGCATGAAATGCCAGATTTTTCGTCAAGTGAATGGCGCTCTGACTGTCACTGTGTGACACACTCCTTTCCTGCTTGTGACCCAGTTCTTTCAGAAACGACTGCAACCAAATCATCTCCTTGCACGCTTTTGTCATTGCCACATACTCTGCTTCTGTTGTAGAGAATGCAACTATCTTTTGTAGCTTCGAGACCCAACTAATTGCTGTGCCACCCAAAGTGTAGACATAACCAGTGGTACTCTTTCTGCCATCAATTTCTCCAGCCATATCAGCATCTATATAGCCCTGTAGTCTTAAGTCTGACTTCTTAAAACACAGTGCTAAACCTGCAATATCTCTCAGATATCTGAGAATCCACTTCACTGCCTCCCAATGCTGCTTACCTGGATTGCTCATGTACCTGCTCACAACTCCTATTACATGTGCAATGTCCGGTCTAGTACAAACCATGGCATACATGAGACTGCCTATTGTTGAAGCATAAGGCACCTTAGCCATGTGGTCTCGTTCCTGCTCTGTGGTCGGTGATTGCTCATTTGATAACTTGAAGTGACTGGCCAAAGGAGTACTCACAGGCTTCGCATTACTCATGTTGAATCTGTTAAGCACATTTTCAACATATTCTTCTTGTGATAGTTTCAGACCATTATTGTTCCTCGTTATTCTCATCCTAAGGATTTGTTTTGTAGCACCCAAATTCTTCATTGCAAACTCCTTAGACAGCTCCTTCAGCTTGTCAATCTCCTGTTTGCATCCTCCTGCTATCAGCATGTCATCAACATATAGTAACAATATGATGTAGGAGTCACCAAAATTCTTTACATAACAACAGTGATCTCCTTGACACCTCAAGAAACTATTGCTGCACATAAAACAGTCAAACTTTTTGTACCACTGTTTGGGAGCTTATTTGCGGCCATACAAGCTCTTTTGAAGTTTGCACACCAAATTCTCCTTACCCAGTACTTCAAAATCTTATGGCTACTTTATGTAGATCTCCTCCTCCAAATCACCATGGAGAAAGGTCGTCTTAACATCCAACTGTTCCAAGAACAAGTCTTCATTTGCCACTAGCGCAAGTATTGTCCTGATTGTGGTTAATTTCACTACTGGAGAAAAAATCTCGTTGAAGTCGATGCCCTCTTTCTGCTGAAAGCCTTTTACCATCAACCTTGCCTTATATCGTTTACTGCCATCAGATTCATCTTTAATCCACTATACCCATTTGTTGTGCAAGGCCTTCTTGCCCTGTGGTAACTCTGCCAGTTGCCATGTCCGATTGGACATTAAAGAATTCATCTCGTCTCTCATGGCTAACTTCCACTTAACCGAATCTTTAACCTCCACGGCTTCATCATAGTTCTCTGGCTCACCTCTGTCGGTCAACAAGATATAATGCAGAGAAGGGGAGTATCTCTGCGGCAGTCTGATAGTCCTGCTAGATCTCCTGACTGGTGTGGCAGGAGTACTCTAGTTTCCCTCAGGAGCTATGTTTTCTTGGTCTTCATCCTCTGAATTTTTCACTTCCACTTCAAGAAGATCCTTCAATGGAATCACCTCTGGAGTCAGTGCTGTCTCTGTCCTTGTACAAAACACCTTCATTGAATATCACGTCCTTGCTCCTAATAATCTTCTGATTTTGGTCATCCTAAAGACGATAACCAAACTCAAGTCCACCATAGCCAACCAGAAAACACTTCTTAGACTTTACATCAAGTTTACTTCTAGCAGCAGGATCAATATGGACATAAGAACCACAACCAAATACTTTCAAGTATAAGAGGTCAACCTTTTTGCCACTCCATACTTCTTTCGGTAGCTTGAACTTCAGTGGTGTGGATGGACTTCTGTTGATTAGATGAGTTGCTGTATTAATTGCCTCAGCCCAAAACGACTTTGGCAGCCCCGCGTGCAACCTCATGCTTCTGGCACACTCGTTTAGAGTCCTGTTCATCCTCTTAGCTACCCCGTTCTGCTGTGGTTTCCTTGGAATGGTTTTTTTCATCTTTATTCCATTCTCAGCATAGTACCGCTTGAAATCTTTATCTAAGTATTCTCCCCCATTATCAAACTGCACGCACTTCACCTTCAAATCTGTCTCGTTCTCCACCATAGCTATCCATCTCTTGAAAGCATCAAAGACATCATATTTGTTTTTCAGAAAGTAAACCCATACTTTCCTACTTGAGTCATCAATGAACGTCACATAGTAATTTGCGCCACCAAGGGAAGTCACTGTCGCAGGCCCCCACACATGAGTGTGAACTAGCTCCAGCTTCCTGGACTTAGGCTCTCTGCCTCTTGTTGAAAAACTAACTCTCTTCTGCTTCCCAAAGATGCAGGCTTCACACAAACTATGATCAACAGTTTTCAATCCCGACAGTTTTTCATTAGAGTAAAGTATCTTCATTCCCTTCTCACTCATGTGCCCGAGCCTATAATGCCATAGCTCAGTATTAGCAGCAGAGTAAGCAACTGCTATGGTATCTCTGCAACTGGAATTAATGTAGAAAGTTTCAGCTTTACGTCCCCGAGCAACAACCATAGCTCCCTTTGTGACTTTCCAACCTCTACAATTGAAGGTCACATTGTATACTTCGTCATCTAGTTACCCCACCGAAATCAAGTTGCAAATTAGTTTGTGAACATGTCTCACCTTATGAATCTTTCACACAGACCCATTAGGCATTTTTAAACTAACATCTCCAATGCCAACAATATCCAAAGGTTCTCCGTCAGCAAGATAAACCTTACCATGATTTCCAGTAATGTAGTTCTCCAAGACATGACGATGTGCAGTGGTGTGGAATAATGCTCCTGAATCTATCACTCACGAATCAAAAGAATTGTCAACAGACAAGATTAAGGCATCTTGTGCCTCTTCTGTGGCGGCGTTTGTAGCATCATTATTTTTGTCTTCATTCTTCCTTACAGCCCAACAATTCTTTTTCAAATGGCCAGTTCTTCCACAATTCCAACACTCCATACTCCTACCGTTCCTTGACTTGCTTGTCCCATTCCTCGACTTGCCTCTCCTACCATTATCCCTATTAGAATGTCTCTCAAGTTTCCTGCTCCTATTATCAACATTACGGGCTGAGTTTGACGTTGAGGCTTCACCTAAGTCCTTCCTGCGAACTTCTTCCGCTAGAATAGAATTTTTAACATCAACAAACTTTAATTTTGCATTCCCAATCGAATTTATAATGGCTACCCTCATGGGTTCCCAACTATCGGTAACAAGGCCAAGAGGATTAGGGCATTGATCTCATCATCAAATTTAATCTCTACCGAGACCAATTGGTTCAGGACGATGTTGAAACTATTCAGATGCTCTACCACTGAGGCACCTTCAGGTATTTTTAAATTAAAGAGCTTCTTTATGAGATCTACCTTGTTATTGGATGATGGTTTTTTTATACATCTCTGACAAAGCCTTCATCATCCTTGCTGTAGTATTCTCCTTCGCAACGTTGTGGGCCACGTTCTTTGATAGGGTCAAATGGATCACACCCAATACCTGTCTATCAAGGAGATTCCACTCCTCATCCATCATGCCTTCGGGCTTATTACCCAAGGGCAAATGCAGTTTCATGCTGTAGAGGTAGTTTTCCACTTGCCTCCTCCAATAGGAAAAGTCTAAACCATCAAATTTGGTGATACCGACTGTCGAACCTTCTTCTCCCGTCATCGTTCTTGATCAAAACCTCCGCTCTGATACCACTTGTTGGGGAATTAGGCGTTTTCTAATTCCAAATATTGCAAAAACGAATAATTGCAAAAAAAAGAAATTGGAGAAAAGAAGAAAAGAGAGACACCAAAATTTATACAGGTTCGTCCAAATTTGAGACTACGTCCTGTTTTTGCCGCTGTAGATTCTACTCTGATGAAGGAGATTACAAATTACAAAAAAAATTTATCACACTCTCAAATTTTGCTTACCAAATTCCTCTTCTACCTAGCACCCTGTGGAAATTTTTCTCTCGCAACAATGGAGCTCTCACAAAATATGCTTCACACAAAATAATGCCACTATCTCTCAACCCTAGCCACCTTATGTCTATTTATACCTCAAAGAAAAGAAAAATAGCAACTAATGAGAAACCCTAGCACTTTCTCGTTTTTAGGCTTCAAAACCCCAAAAAGAACACGCAACAAAGCGCCTTGGCTCCGCGACGCTCTTCAATCAACACCGCAGGGCTGCCTTGCTGCCCCACGGGCGTTGCGGCACCCAACCTTGGCACTGCAACACCCCGAATCTTCCTTTTTCTCTCATTTTGTCTTCCTTTTGCTAGGTTGTTGACTTGATTTGACTCCATACCTGCAACACACAGCTGTGCACTTTCCTCTTCGTGGGGGCGAGCTCCTAGGAACCAAAAAAAACCCGAAATCCTCTACGTAAGGCGATGTTTTGAAAAACATTAAATTTGACTCCACACTTCTTAACGATCTCCCACTTGGAGACTAATTCACCATCAACGATAGCGCCTTCCTGCAGCGGCCTTCTCTTCTCAATCCTCAAGACAGAAGTCAAACTGAAGTTGTGTGCACAACTTCAGTTTCTCGATCGGAACAGTCGGTCAACATATCATCTGGATTCATAAGTCAATCCTCAAAATTCTCTGCGTGGAGTGATATTTTAAAAGGCATTGAATTTGGCTTTATGCTTCTTAACAATCCTAACTTAATTTAAATGTGGCACATGATATAGGGCACTGCCATATGATCAATCCCTCAACATACTTGTGTACGTACGTTTGCTGAGTTTGTCAAGTTTGAAGATTCTGCCGTGTGTCTCACGTGTCAAGTTTTCCGTCTTGTGTCTTCTCGACATCATAAAAGACTATTAATGTATTTGACAAAATTGGTTCAAAACATTACAGTATGTGAGAGCTTTACACTATAGCAGTTAAAACCACTATTGCCTAATACACTATAACTCAAGTCAGCTAGTTATAAGAAAGTTGAGATTAATAAAATCAAATGATGATTAAATTCTCAAAGTCACGAAAAATATTTACAAGATTCATTTATTTAAATTCAAGCCTTGGATATGGATTACCTCTAAAATTAGTTGATAAGCACAAGTGCAAACCTGGAATAAAAGTAGTATTTCTTGAATAAATGATTCTCTCAACATATAAGGGCATAGAGGGACTACAACGGCCACTAGAAAACCCTAATTGATCAATTGCGCTCTTGCTACCTTATCTTCTCTCACAATAAAACTCTTAACGGACATAACTCTCAGGTTAAAAGTACTTCACTCTGAATTATCAGTCTACTACCACTTTTTTTTTTTTCTTTCTTTTCATTTCCTGAGAAGATCATTTCTGTTAGGTGCCGTTGTTTTCAAGCTCTTGTTCTCTAAATGGTTTTCCACCCCCAAAGCAGCAGCATTTTAAGGCAAAGTGCACACACAAATATTAAAGTAGAAGAAGAGGAAAGAAAGAAAGAAAGGAGAGTCGTTTCCCATAGAGAACATGAATCCAAAGGCTGGCGGGAAGAAAATACAACGATTGGAAGCGGAATGTTTTCTCTGATTACAATGACACTACATCAACAACATATGATGTTTGGCTCATCAATTCGAACCAATTTTGCTGGTGTTTTCTTTCTTGGAGCTTGAATTGTTACGGTATTTCCAATTCAAAATGTCAATCTAAACATCACAGAAATATTGTTTGGGAACGACTAGAGTTAATATATCAGCTAGCTGATTTTGCAGAAGACTACGGTCGAAAATATTTATGTGTAACAGCTAATTTTTAAGCATCAAAGTTCATCTAAAATGAAAAATATGGGGAAAAAAATTGCACTTACATATGATGCATTGGGATTAACATTAAATAATTAAGAGACATCGATGGCATGTTTTTGGACACCCCTATGCTAACTAATTTAAACACCGTTATCCGATTTTTATATGTTTACCAAGTACTTCACATCCAATTGATCGTATAAACTTGTAAATCCAGCAACAGGGAGAAAACAATTTGAAAATTCAAAGCTCAAGAAAGAAAATAGAATAGTAGGTCCATATGAAAATAATCTACACTAGCTTCACACGCCAAGTTCTTAGCGCTAGCAATCAGATGTAGGCAAGTTATGTACGATTCTTGTTTCAAGAAAACTAATAGGGTGTTTTCACAAACCAATTATAACTAAAAATTTTAGTTTAAAAACTATAGCATATAAGAGCATTACACTGTAACAACTTTTTGTTTTTTACCATAACTGCTGAGAGTTTTATATTGTAATTGGTTAAAACCAATTAGTTCCAACCGACTTGCTAAACACCCTTTAAGTCCAAGCCTAAAAATGAACAGGCCATTATTTTCTGTAAGCATTCAACACCAACTAACTAGTATGCCACAGCATTGGCACTCTGCACAAGATGTTAGGTAAAGTTGACAAAAGAAAAGAATAACAGTGATAGGTATCACCCAGCAATAAAACTAGGACGAGGCTTACCTATTCATAGTCGAGAAAGAATATATAAATTTGACCTAGAGATTGTCAGAAATTCCAATTAAATTAGGTAAAGTAACTAAATAAGCCAATGACTCGTTTCACAATAACCACATATGAATATTTAGATGGAAAATTGCTGTTTTATATTTTTTTTTGGGGTGTTTGCCAATTTAAGTTTGGTTAGGTTTCGTTCCTGCTACAGACCGACTCTACTTATTTTGCTTCCTTTCCTCAAATTTACACATTTCCAATCATTTAATTGTTCTAAAAAAACAAAAAAACACTCGAGGTACACAGAGATCAGTGAGCTGCTGCAGACATACTCTGACCAATTAAGAAAGTTACCAAGACAACCTTTAACGCACTAAATGTCCTTTTAGCTAGACAAAAATTCACATTTCTAGCAGAAAAATCTAAATCAGTCTGGCATATTGACTTCTTCTGCTCTTTCAAACTGATCATCACAATCACTCCCGTGATGGATAATGTACATCCAAGGTGTTCAGTGTGCATTAGTCATTTAGGTTATACCAACAATAACTACTCTCAATGTATCAAGTGAAAGCTGAGAAAAGTGGCAAATATAATCTGTTATGAAAGGTCTTGAATTCTGAGTGAACAAACAGATAAAAAGCATGCCTTTATCCCAAAAATGAATGCGAATTACTAAGTATCTACTTACACAAACTATCCAATTCACAGAGAGCAATACGGGGTATCGAATTCATAGAAATGTAGCAAGTATACGGAATCGTCCTACTAAATCAAAAAACTAACAGGCAAGGTAACGTCAATACAATAATAAAGAAACCTTAGCACAACTCTAACTCAATTATGCCTATAACATTCGGATCAAAATCAACCCGTTTATGAATGTGGAAAATCTACCTCGCCAGCCCCAATTTCAGGGACTGCGCCGTCTTCTCTGAAGCAAATCACAATTCGAACTCGTCCTCGAGCTTCAATGCTTCGGCTGCAGCCTCTTCTTCCTCGTCATCGACCACAAAGTAAGGATTGTGCGCCTCAGGCTTGAACTTGTATCCTGTAAAGACGTAAAAAGCGAGCGTGGCAAGCTCAGAGGCGACCACGCTAGTCCAGAGGTACCGATACGAGGTGATGGTCTCCAAGGCAAAGAACACGACGCGAGTAAAGTAAATGTAACAAATGACCACAATGTAGTACTGCCTGAAAAGCGTCAACTTCATCAAGTTAACGGCCGCCTTTCCGTCGGTCTTTGCCGCCTCCCGGAGGTTCTTGATCGACCAGACGATCGGGAACAGCACGGCGCAGCAGCAGATGACATCGACGAGCAAGAAGATCTGCTTCCACGTGAACCAGTCGTGTCCGTAGGGACCGCTCTCGTCAATCACAACCTGAGCGATATTAGCCACGACCTGAAGAGGAATTACGATCATCAAGACCTTCTTTTCCTTGTCCTGCAAGTATGGCTTCAAGAAGGACCAGCCAGTGCCGATCAAGACGATCACGGTGAACAGCGTGATTCCTTTCAAGAAGCTGAAGATGTAAAACAAGACATCCCAGCCGTGGGCGCTTCCGGTGAGCTTGATGTACGACTTGTCCTCTGCCTCACAGAGGAGGTTCAGCGCCTTGAGGATCACGACGGCGAGCATGAAGAAATGGATTCTGAAAATCGTGAGACGTTTCTTGTAAAGCACGTAAATCCAGAGGCCAGCGAGGGCGAAGTAGATCAAAGAGAAGAAGAAGTAAACCCTAGGCAGGACAGTTCTACCGGCGGAGAGGTAATCGCGGACGTTGTTCTTCCCGTCGAGATTATACATCGCCGATCGGACATCCATGGAGACCTTCACCCCGGGGAGGCAATTTGCAAAGAGAAGAGTGTAGTGATCCGCGTCGGTCTCGTTGTACACCACATCGATCCTCTTCTCGTTTAGAGCTTTGCCGAGCGAGCTGAAGGTGACGACTTTCTTCACCATGTCCGACTTCAGAGCGCAGTCGATCTCGCGATCCTCGAGCTGCTGAAAGACGTGGATCCAAGATTCCCTGGTGCAGAGGAAGAAACCGATGTTGGACAGGTCGGAATCAGACTTCTCTGGCGAGAGGGAGACCGACAAGACGTTGAGCTCGAGACGACCTTTGTGCGTGAATCCGAACTCGTCCAAGCGGATAATCGCCCGATCATCGTCTCTGATCTCGCTGGATCGGATTTCCGCAAAACAGACGGAGAACGCCATGGACATCGAGACGATGAGGAAGAGGAATCGAGCGGAGATCGCCATGGTTGAAAGCTTCGATTTTTTCAGATCTGAGTATTCGGCTCAGATCTGCGTTTTCGATAGAATTGTGATTTTTTTTTTAGAATTAAATCGAGAGAAAAATGGGTTTATTGAGGACTTTTCGGTTATCGTTCGCGACGGGAGATCTCTCTGAGGTTTTTGGTTGGCTCTAGAAGAAACTCCAAACCACAGGCGTCTCTTTGTGGAATTACGTAAATCGGATTATGGTTTTTGTTTAATTACATGATTTTCTAGGGAGTTGGGAGTATTTCGTTGTGGGTGGAATTGTCATTTGATGATTGCCAGAAGTGGAATTAAACCGGAAAGAAGAAAGATAAAGGACGTGATTGACCGGGTATTCTTTTTTTCTTCATATATATATATATTGTTTTTGTTTTTGTTGCTTCGAATAGCTTGAGAGACTTGAAACTGGTAAGGTCCTGTTCTTTTTTTTTTTTTTTTTTTTTTTAAGTTTTTTATACTTATGTAAAAATTTTGGCCACATTATAGGTGTTTAAGGCGATATTTTGAAAAAGAAGGTTAAAAGAAAATTTGAAATTAAGTAAATGATTTTTTTTTACTTAAAAAAGGTTTTTTTTTTAGCATTGAAATTGTCCTAGTTTTTTTCAAAGAAAAGAAAAAAATGACTGTATCGAGGAGAGGGACTTAAACAAGATGGAAACAAAAAAAACTGGAACTGTTTTAATACCTAAAATGCTAATTTTTTAATGCCTAAAAAAAAAAAAAAGAGAAGTTATTGACCAAATAAAATTTTTTGAAAAAATCATTTCTCAAAAACCCCATGTTTAAGGGAACGATTAAAATTGAAAATATTGATTTAAAAATTATAAAATATAAGAATTTTTTTACTCTATCTATTTAAAATCAATAGTTTCAACTCAAATAAATACTAACCGGTTGTTTGGCAACGGTTTTTACCACACGATTTTCACCACAAACTCAGTTATAAACAGTGTAAAGCTCTTACATCCTACAGTAACAATTAAAAAAATTGCTAGCGTAAAGCTCTTACATACTATAGTTAAAATGGTTCTAACAAAGGTTCTCACCACCCATCCAAACATTACCTAAATCGATGTCTAATGGTTAAAAAAAAGTATATAATCCATACGAGGTCTTTTTTCTTGTTTGTTTGTTTGCTGGCTTTTTTTTTTTTTTTTTTTTTTTGGTAATTTGCTCCTTCCATTGAACGAAGAGTTTAACTTGCCGTGTGTTTGACAATGGTTCCCATCGTACGGTTTCTATCACAAATTTAGTTATGAACAGTGTAAAGTTCTCACATATGCTACAGTAACAATAAAAAAAAATTGCTACAATATAAAGCTCTCACATGCTACAGTAAAAGTGGTTTCCACCACCGATTCTCACCACCCTTCCAAACACCCAATTGGAAAGAAAATCACTGATAACCATGGGCGTTGATTGCCGCTAATTTCTATCTGATTAGAAATAGAAGTTATCTATATGCAAGATTTTTAATCAAAATTGAGTCCAAATGCTATAAGATATAAGAGTTTTATACTTTAGCTATTTTTTGAAGGGTGTATTGTAGTTATTTTTTATTGACACTATAGCGTGTGAAAGTTTTATACTGTAAATAGTTTGAACTTATACGCCATTTGAAAGAATGGTTGAAACCAACAGTTAGTTTAAAAAATATAACATATGAGAGTTTTATACTGTAATAATTTTTTTACTTTTATTGTAACATATAAAAACTTTATACTATTTATAGTTGTAATTAATAGTTTAAACTGTTTTTTTAACATATTTTATGGGTTAAAACCGTAATGACAAGCACAGCATTAGTGTGTTCCAAAATTAATGCGAGCATTTACAATTGGTCGAAGAAGTGCAAAAATGATCGGCACATAACATTGCTCGTTTCGGAAAAGTAATCTTAGGTAAATTGTCCTACATAGTTTTGTCACTTTTCAAACAATTAAAAAAAAAAAAAAAACCAACATTGCAAATATTCCAGCCGCAGAGAAAGCCAATACAAGGAGATAAGAAGTGAAAAAACTCTTACCTGCCTTCTCATAAAATAAAATAAAATAAAATAAAAAAATAAAAAACTCTTACCAGTCTTTTAATGTAACACTCGATAAATTTTTAATGTATAACACATATAATATTTAAGAGTTATTATGATTAATTTACGTACAAAATTTGTGAGCTAAAAACTATGCTTAAAAATTTGTCTAGTGCTTTAAAGGCAATATAAGTGTAATGAGGATTATTGATTAAATCAATTTTTTTTTTTGTGACAAATCCTATAAAAATAAATATTGGTCTATAAGATTAAATACCATTCCTTAATCCTAAGCAAGTTTTGAAATGTTTATATTTTTATAGAATAAATTATATTTTTTATGTTTTTAGTCATTATTGTTATATGCTGCCGACTCTTACAAAAATTTAGTTGTGCTTTGTTTATGCAATTTAATTGTGTTACGTAATTAATATTAATAATAATGAAATAATGCTTAATTTTATGAATGTCTTTTACTACAATATGACTTGTTACATTGTCGATTTTAGATATTTCATCAGACGATATGCTGTCAAAATTGATGCAAAAATTTATTCCATTAAAATATATTAATTTGAATTTGTTATTAACTTTTCTATCTCAAAATTATGTTTATTATAACTGCAGTGATAATGGTTATAATTTTTATAGTTAGTGCAACAAATCATTAATGAGAGATGATTATTTTGTTTCTTTTTATAGGAAAACCCTTATTGCGTTATAGCTTGTTATATTATTGCTTTAGGTTGACTTATAAAAATAGTGAATATGCTTGCAATTAACAAGAAAAGATAGAATAAAATCAAATACTTTAGATAATTATTATTTAGAGTTAAAATTCTATATCAATTACAAAACATACAAGGAATTCTCGAAACTTTACCATTTTCATTTATGTTATAAAATCTTATTTTAAAATTCTTAAAAATATTTATTTTCTTTTAAGTTTTGTTTTGAAAAATCCCTTTCTACTTTAAACCGAAAATTTTTAATTTTTCAAAAGCCCACCTCCCTGTAGACATGACAACCTTTCTATACTACGAGCATCCGTGTTTAAAGAAACATTTTACATGACACAATGCCACTTAGCTATCATGCATGTAGGCCACCTAGTGTCTATATGTTGCACTAAGGTTAGTCATTATCCTCGTGATGAGATCTGGTGTTTCTTAGATGAGTCGTAACTTAGATCTGTATTTTGACACTTAGCTTCCTGTTATTGCCACTTCATGCTTAACTTCTTGCAATCTCGTTAAAGCTTCTAAAAATCTTCCAATCTTTAGTTCATCAGTTTCCAACTCTAAAAAAGAAACTTAAAAACTCAAGCATTGCAACTCTTCCCTTCTTCTAAGATTTCATCCACGAAATTTAGTAATTCTAAATTCTCAAATTCAACAATTGTCCTACAAAAAATTTATGGCACTAAAGCTAATAGAGCACTTTTTCCCATGGCACTCGAATATGTTTTTAGAAAAGTATTACTTTGATACCAAAGTGTAATGCTCCTCCTAAGCTAGCAGCTCTAAATCTCGCCTACTCGGGAAAAACGTTATTTCATAATATCTATCATTAAAATCTTAATAAAAATAACTCTACACAACGGAAAATAATAACCTTTATTACAAGTCTACCGTCAATATACAAGACATTAAGAATCACTAATTTTACATCTTAATATCTCTAGACTAATCATGGGACCTTGGACTATTTTTTGCTCAGTCAACTGGAAACCTCTACTTGGAATCTACCTGCATCACGAGAACTATTTAAGCTAATGTTTAGTAAGTATACTATATAGCTTCCATGTTCAAAATACTTTTTTGAACTTTACTTTAGGGCTCTTTCATGATGTTAATCTTGTGTTATTGAAATCCTTACTTCATATCATTACCCCCCTTTGTAACAACTCTTTTCTACAAGGGATTTAGCCCTTGTAACATTGACTTTTGTTGGTTTATAACAAGCACAAGAGTTCACACCATGCATAAAACACTTTTCACACCATGTAGTGAAAAGTATACTTACCATAAGCTGCTTAACAATGAACAACTGCTATCTCAGTCATTTCCTTCTTCTCTTCCTTTCCACTTCCTTCTTTCTCATATTTATGTTTCTTCAAATGGGTGCCAAGCTCCCTATATATATGCATCCAATAAGCACGATGATGCACACTTTAACTCATAGCTCGGTATTTGTCGCTATGTGTCATTATGTATGTAATCCTCGTAGCTTCCTTCGAGAATTAGCTATTCTACATGTTTGCCACATGTCGATGTACATGCTTGCTACATGTTACCTAAGACACTAAGCTTGCTTTAATACATGTCAAGTGGCTCCATATGTCACCATGCATGTGTGACACTTAGATATCATGCATGTAGGCCATCTACCGCCTATGTATCGTGCTAAGGTTAGTCGTCAGCATCATGATGACACCTCTTACTTTTTTGAGTGAGTCATAATCTTGATCCGTATTTCGACACTTAGCTTTTTGTTGTTGCCACTTCATGCTTAACTTCATGTAATCTCATTAAAAGCTTCTAAGAATCTTCCAATCTTCAGTTCATGAGTTTCTAACACTAAGCAGGGAACTTAAAAACTCGGGTATTACAACCACAAAGGTGCTGGTATTTTCCTCTTGCCTACAAGGACTCTCTCTTTGCTCTTCCAGACTAGAACACTGACTTGAGCGTCAGAGTGCCCTTGGTAAACACTACACCGGTGTTCCCTTACTTCGAAGCCTTTTTATTCTCTTGTAGATTTGACCAGCCTAAGTGAAGCTAGGCAGAATAGGAAACCCGATCATTGTGTGCTCTCCCACGTCATGTTGTGTAGGTCTCAGACATCAACAGAGTTGGTAAAACAAGATTTCTGTCAATTCAACACTAATTTCAAGTTATGAATTTATGAGGTTTAATTACGAAATTTTCAACAATAAAATGAGAAAAGCATATTGAGAATATTTTAGTTTGATCAAAGAGCTTTTATAATTTTTAATCCTAAAAAAAAAAAAAAACTAGACATTATGGTATAAAATGATTATTTTTGTTCCAGGAGTAAAAATATCAAGAATTTTGTGCTTCAGCCAAAACCATAAATCATGTAGAACTCAATTTTTCATTATACAAAGCTAATTTTATACATTGTTATGGGAAAGTAAGTAACCATGGATTTTAAGCTTGAAAGGATTTTAAATTTTTCCCAAAACCTTGCAAAGTGCAAAACGGTTACTTTCATCAAAAAGATTAAAATGGACCCCAAGCCCTTTGATTTAGCTTAATGCTTTTAGACGAGAAATTTCTACATCACGCTAGTTGCATAACCTTCTAGTAAGACATGAAATTTGAGTATGAAATGTTTAAATTAAGCAATATAAAAAATAGATTGACAGTGTATAGACGAGCTAGTTTCTAATAGTGGGGTATCATTTGAACATAACATACAGCCGACTAATATAAGACAACATAAGCTGGGAACGCTAGAGCGAGATTCAAGTATGTCTCAAACCTCACACATGGCGTGAAGAAAGTGGTTTTCAAATGCTTTGTATATGTTTGAAAAACACTTGCAATTGTTACACATATTGCTTTAAATACCAAGTTATGACTTGTAAATGTTCAGTATTTGTTATGCTTATTGTTTTAAACCCTAAGTCATTATCATATGGTACACTCACTAAGTTTATAAGAATGGTAAACTAAAGATGTTAATTAAGTGTCATACTAATCTCCTTGATATGAGGTTTATTAGTTTCCCACAAAGAGGAGCATTATGTTAAAACTATTATATTTTCCATAGAGAGGAGCATGACAAGTCTCCCATAAAGAGAAGCATTGTGTTAAAGTAATGACCTTGGTATCGATGATGTTGGTACGTATGCTTAAGCTCATAGTTTAAGACAAGTAATATAAGTATGATGATATGATGTTTATAAATGACCATAAATGGAATCATACATAGTGTTTTTGCTCGTATTCCTTTTAATTAATGTTTTATGGGAAATATTTATGAAAAATGTTTTATGAGAAACATTTATGAAAAATGTTTTATGAGAAATATTTTTTTATTAGAAATGTTT
Source organism: Artocarpus hirsutus (assembly GCA_946598075.1). Classification (NCBI taxonomy): domain Eukaryota; kingdom Viridiplantae; phylum Streptophyta; class Magnoliopsida; order Rosales; family Moraceae; genus Artocarpus; species Artocarpus hirsutus. Next base: position 9,803 of record CAMOHE010045447.1, on the reverse strand, counting down.
TATGGGAATTGCTTTATGAGAGAAGTTCTTATGAAGAAATGTTTTTATGCTTTGTGAGAAATGTTTGAACTTACTAGGCAAAAGTACATTTTAAATTTCTTCATGTTGTAGGTAGTTATACAAGAGACTAATATGATTGGTTGATGATCTGGGTGTGGCTGGGAGACAAATATGATGACTGGGATATGGATACTATTATAGTTAATTTCCACTATTTTGAAAGACTTTTAATTATTAAAGTATAAGAGTAGTAGGACACTAGTATGTTTGACAAGTTGGCATGGCTATGTGTTTTATAGTTCAAAAAACAAATGTTTTAAGTGTAATTACAATGACCGTTTGAAAAAGAGTAAGTGTAAATTTTTTTTTTTTTGGATTTTCTTCTTATTAAAAAGTAAGATTAAGATTAAGAAATTAAGTTTAAGTAAGCTAAGTAATGACTCAAAAAATTCAGGTCGTTACATTTAATATCTTCCATCTCATGGAATTTTGCCCCGCGTGTTAATCATGCTCTAATCATATGCAAATTAATAAACATTGATAAAAAATTTTGCAGATTAATCTTTAAAAACTCATGTTTTATTTTTTTGTTCTTTTATCTATGCTTCAATTTTCATTTTCTAATTTGACTATTGTACTTCAACAAGAATTTGCGTCTATTTAGGAGAACAGTTAAAACCCATTTTTTTATGGTTTAAACTACTTTTTTGGTTTTGTGAAAGAAAATACTATAACAAAAGTAGCTGAAATCATAAAAAAAATGTTCAAATTGCAGTTGTTAAAAGAACAGGAGATTGATAATATGGTCCAAACCAACCTGTGGTGGGTTGGGGCCCTTATAGGGTGGACCAACCTGAGACGACCCTCACTACGTGGCCGTCACTTAACTTAAACTTGGTCGTAAACTTAAACATACTTATTAATAAAGTATAAAATTTCATTATAACGTTTTTTTTTGTTATTGTAGCATGTGAGAGCTTTACACCATTCATAACCAAGAAAGTGGTGTAGACCGACCTGCCAAACACCCCTTCACATGAAGCAGTTTTAGATAAGCTAGTTAGTTATGGGTGCATTGGTTGTTTTGCATGAATGTTGCAAATTTGAATCCAATGTTTTTAAAAAGTCCAAAAAAGTGGCTCCATTGCTTTCAAGAAAACTTGGGTTTTCTCCGTGGCCGAACACATGCCAATTGGACGTCTTGATACCCTCTTATCATTCGTCTGCAACAATCTTATGGACATGTGAATTTGATAAGCGGATTTTCCGTTAGTACAATAAAATTTTAGCCGGTTGTGAATTTGCAATATTAATTTAAATTCCAAATTGGCTTTTGTGGTAAAGAGGAAGCATATTTCTCGTAAATCCACATTAGTAACTTAGTACATGTAATAGAAAATTCTACATTGTGTGGTTAGAGCTATTTCTGTATGTGTAGTGATTTGTCATAATCTTGATGGTATAAAAAGTACTTTAAAAATCAACCATTTTTCTTTGACAAAAAACAATGAGTGATATTTTTAAGAGTTGATTATTTGTATATTTGACTCTGATTATAGTGAAACTCTGCATCAATGAAAATCACTCTCACAATAGGAATCAACCACTAAAAATTGTGTGTTCTTTCTTTTTATTGTCTTTGTGTTAGGATATATCCTTTGTGTTAAGGACTGTCACAAGTTCATTTAGTCTCATTGTTTTCTCTTCTTTTGTATCACCCCTTTTGGAGAGGTTGATTTATTTATCTACCAAGGGATTATGTATTGGGAGAAAAACTTAGCTAGCGATGAATTTGCATTTAAAAAGTAGGAGGCACCAAAAGGTAATACTAAACTTTCAAATCACTCTAATTTTGATGCAGCTTTTACGGGAAAGAGGATACATATTTCGCTTCAAACCCGGTACTGCATCTAAAGTCAAGTTCTACGTGGCAATTTTTTCAGCTACTTTTGGCTGAGAAGAAAGCCACAGCACCAACAAAGGGCGCATTGATGTAAGTAGCAGGCTCGGATTGTTGGTAGTTATTCCGATCATCGGCAAAATTGTCATGGCTATCAGGGCCGCCGACTATAGCCCCGACAAGGACATTCGGATTTGGAGAACTAGAGTCGAGGTAGCGGAATCCGTCGTTGCAGGCAATGCGATCAGGGTGCGCGTGAATGGATGGAACGGAGGAACCCCTGTGGTGCACATGCTGAGGAAATCTCTCCCCAAACCCCACCATGTAAGACATCCCTGCTGGATTGTCTCCTAGAATGTAGTCAACCTGTTTTTTTGCCTGTGAGATTAGCTTTTCTGCTGTGATTGTTGAGCTTCCGCACACTGCAACTCCTCCGTTCTGATTGAGGTACTTGGCGTATGTGAGGAGGAGCAGAGCTGAAGAAGTGACATACTGAAGATTGCTTGCACTTCCTTTGTAGAGAAGTCCTCCTGTAAAGATAAATTATCCAATTATTATATTACTTTACGATTAATTTAGGACTAATAACAAAAACCAAAAATCTACTTAGATTATAATTGTGTTAAAACTATCCTCTTATATTTTAATAATTGTATTAAGGGAGGTAAAAGATTTTGTTAAAACCTTACCAGTATTTGTGTTAAATATAGGGGATAAGTGGAATATTCCTGAATAAACAACGTAGAACACAAGATTTTGATAAAACATATGAAAGATTCTTGTTATTCTCCTGACTATACTGTAGGTCAGGCACTTATTTTTTTTATAGCAAATCTAAGATTTTTATGGTAGGGTTTGAAAATAAACTATCGGTAAATCTCTATTTTTTAGTTGTCGTATTTGTATCAAATATTGTCTGTTTTATAATAAGTTTTTTTATTTTAATTTGATTTTGAATAAGTTGTCGTATTTGTATCAAATATTGTCTGTTTTGTAATAAGTTTTTTTATTTTAATTTGATTTTGACCTTATTCAAAGGTCAGACACGTGCACTACCCGTAAGACCCTATAAACTTTTGAGTGAAATTATGGCCAAACTTAGATTACGGCATGTTTTTCTTTGGGACTTGAGAAGCTAAGTCAAACAAGTAAAATATTGTTCACCTGGTGTGTATTGGGCTTGGAAACTGGATGTTCCGGGAATTAGGGAGCAAATGTAGTTATCTGAGTGAGATTTGTATGGCTGGAACTCCTCAGTCTTTTTCTCAAAGAAGTCCTGGAGGAAAACCAAAGAGAAAGTGTCAAGTTTTTGGGACATCTTAGTTTTGCAGGAGGCAAGAATGGAAAATTTGAGAAGGAAAACAACCTTGGAAAGGAGAACTTTTGTTCCGGGTCGCTTGTCATCCCAGCTGAAGGAGTAGTCGTCATCATCAGCGCCCATTGTATGGCCATTGGACTTGATATAATCCAAGTATGAAGTGTCCTGAGAGGCTCTATAAATCCATGAAGCGCCCCAGAGAAGCTCATCCTAATAGAAGAAATTGGAATTTGTCAGTAATTAATTATGAAGAAATAGAAGAAAAGAAAGCAATAATCCAATGCTTTAGATTACCTGGTATCCTGAGTAGGAGCAGTAAAATGGGCAGACCGCTGAATTGAGAGAATCACTATAAGAACCTCTATACCTATCTGCAAAATCGAGGACCTGCGAAAATCACATTTTTGAAGCTTTCTTGTTAATGAAGGCAATAAAAATGGAAAAACCGATGGATAATGAATTTGGTTGTGATCAGTATGTCTTACTTTCATGGCAGTTTGAAGTAATTTTGTGGAGTAAGAAGGGTCAGAGTTCTTGAACACTATCGAGGCTGCAGCCAATGCAGCAGCTGTTTCTGCTGCAACATCGGATCCCGGGTTCTGCGTTGACACCTTGTAAACATTCCGCGGGGTGTCCATATCTTCTGGCCTCTCCCAGCACTTGTGATCCATGTTTGGATCTCCCACCTGCATCAAAACAGAGCAGAGAAAACTTTAAGCTCTTTTACATAGTTTGAAACGGAAAGTTCTAATAACATTTGAGCCTTTTCGTTCCTATTTTCATATGCAGCAACACTTCTATTACGTTAGACAAACAGAGTTTTCATTTCATTTTCTGCAATTTTCATAATTTTAGGCTTTGGTTTAGCTTATTTACTTGGACGTATAAGGTTCCCGGGGTAGCAGTGGCTGCTTTTAGAAGATAATCCGACCCCCAGCGAACGGCTGCTCTGGCATGCTCAATCTGGTTGCCCATTTCGTTGCCGAATTCGATCACACTCCACGCCAATAACGTGGTGGTGAAGGCCATTGGCAATCCAAACTTGACATTATCCCCAGCATCATAGTAGCCGCCTGTTAAGTCCACCTGAAATTCACACGTTTTGATTATTATTACTGCTCTGATATCAAAGTAGTTTACTATTTTGACTAAGAAGCTTAAGTTTTAGGACTAAAGCCAACAATAGTTTTATATTCTAACAATTATTATTCCAATACAAAAATGACAAAAACATCATGTGTTCTAAGGACTAAGTACATGATAAGATGAGCCATCAGACAAGCCAGAGTCACCCCTCCAAGTGAGCCTCTGATCGGAGGGCAATTTCCCTGACCGCTGCCCTTCGAAAAAAAGGATGGATTTCTCAAGAGCAGTAGAGTAATCCTTAGAAGTAAATGCATAACAACATAAAGTGAGTGAACAAAAACTCAAGCATAGAATTTGAATCATTAAGGAGAATTTGAATGAACTTGTCATTGTTTTTTATTTAGCTAAACACCCTACAAAGCTTACGAGCTTTTAGTAGTTATAATGAGAATTGGTTTGTGCACGGCTATTTATAGGCAAGAAGTGAGAAGAAGTTGAGAGGTTCGTTGGTCGTTAAGAAGTGAGCTACAAAGAGGGCAAGAGATTCATGCTATTCACGGGATTAACTGCGGCAAATCAGACATTTGAGTTGTGGGGACCACAAGCAATTTTAATTTATCTTTCTATTTATGACTTTATCCATTTCTTTGGGTACGGGAAAGCTGAATGTTATGACAAAGAAACAAAAGGGATTATAAAAGACTAATTGCAAAAAAAGACTTCTTGTGCGTCTTAAGATTACATTTTTGTCCTAATCATTTCAGGGTTTTTGGCAGTTTTTCGGGGGAGTAGAATTTTACTGTTAAATTATGTTAAAAAAAGTCATGCAAATTAATAAGCGCAATCTACGTGAGTGAAATTGGGGGTTAGGCATGGTTTTAGACTTTAGGAAGACTTTGGATACCACAATTTAAGGCGTGGTGTAGAATTATGGAAATGTGGATATGTATTTGTGTATTTTGTCTTGTATCATAAGAGTCACGGATACACAGAGAAAAGGAATCACATGGGCCGTCAAAGGGAAAAGAAAAGGAAGGAAGAGAAAAGAAAAGGTAATGAAGCCTATCGATGCCTTGAGTGGTGCCTAAAAAAAAGAAAAATGAAAAAAAAAAAGAAGAAGAAGAAAAAGAAGGGAGGTGAGAGAGTGTTTAATTTATTAATACTCTTCCGCTTGATACACCGGTTTGAATTCTTCAATTCGAACTATCTATACTAAACAGTTCTCAACCGTTACAATATAAAACTCTCAAGGGCTATACTATTTTGAACTAAAAATGATTTAAATTATTAGTTTGAACTATTCTCCTAAACATTTTATAAGTTTTGCATATATGGTTTCGGTTTTTACTGTTGGTTACAAAGCCGTAAAAACTTCAACCAAAATACCATAATGTCATGTGATTGGGATGGGGAATAACTTAAGAGTCTCACATGGTTGGTCAAGGATTTCACGCTATTTTTGGTGGGAGAAGCTTTTGATCATGTCCCAAAGAAAAGAGAGGTGCGTTTTTTGTGCTTCTAGAGTGGACTTTGACAAACAAATCAAGCCTCGTATCTTTCTTTTCTTAATATCTTTTTTTTTATCTTTCTTTTTGAGACACTTTTGAAAGTATGCAATGTTTTTGCAGGCCTGTGATGCGGACACCTGAATTCCAATGGAATAAAAATATGATTATTTTGGGAGGACTAGCTAATTCATGGACCATGATAAAAAAAGTGATTAATTCTATAATCACATTCGTGGTACGATAGTTACTGAATTTTCACCGCAAAACACACCGTACTATAGTAATTGTCGATTTATTCCTTCTAATTTCTTGGTTTCTATAAAACCGCTGAAATGTTGTGGAGTAAAAATCTGTGCATCCGGTGGCGGAGTGAGAAGTTTTTCTCTCCTGCTTACTTGAATTAAATCAAAATTTCAAGCTAAAATTACTAAGCAACAATGTTTGAATTTCATTAACTATTTGTACCATTGATTTTTTCTTTCTTTGAAATGAAGTAAGCTTGTAATAGAGTAATTCAAGTCATAAAGTTAAAAGGCCAAAAGGGACAAACAAAGGCAGCTTAGTTGGTTGTAAGTCCCTCCATCCCAACCATAAGTTGAGGATTCGAGTCATGCTTAGCCCCACTCAAAAGTGGGTTTATGTACTAATATCGTTGACTTTTACGATTTTATGTTCCCAAAAAACTTGAAGGAGTCATTGAACTCGATGAGCAACAATCTAGCTTCTACCCCATTGTTTTAAGATGTATGCACAACAATCCTAAATATAATTCATTAGATGAGGCTTAGAACAATCTTATTCGTTGATTTTTTTTTTTTTTTTCAGGCTTTATCATATGACAATTGGTACTTTCTTTTCTTTTCTCTTTTTTTTTTTTTTCAAAAAACGGTGACAAGATGTGTATACATCTAAACATATCGTAGCTCTATGATGTTTTGGTCTGGTCCATGGTCGTTGGTAGGTATTACAACTACCAAGAATGTCCGCCTCCTTAATTTCAAGACTTGGACCCGCCCTTTTCAGGTTTCCCAAAAAGCTTATCAAATTACCACAGATTTTACGCCAGAATTGTTGACAGAATGACAGAGTTTTCTTGCTTCAATGGTAAAAGTCGTTCACCTTTTTGATTTTCAAACAGAAACAGTCCAAGGCAGGCTAAGTTCCAAGCAATCAGTTTCATGTGACTCCAAAATGAAGGACTAATGCATTCGTAGGTCCTGTTGTGTGCTCAATCTAGTTTAACTTAACCCTGGGGTTGGAAGTTTATTGTCAAATTGGCCTCAAAAAGTGTTGGGATTTTAGAATTGGCATTATTTTGTCTTTTGCATGATTCAGATATGGTTTTGTCCAACTTGCTACAGGAATTATTTTTGGAGAGTTTCAATTTTTGGCTGAAACTTGCACTTATTTGTGTTTCCCGTTTGTTGAAGTCAAACCTTGCTTGTTTTGGAAACTCTAATTGATATGCAACAAAAGAAGATGGAAACGGTTTACTCTAATTGATTTGCGTTTTGTTTTGCCGTAAAAGGATTTATGGAAACCATTCCATATCTGTAATCTAAGTGATTTGCATTTTGCGTTTTTGATGTGTTACTTGATTTGCTAGAAGACTTTTGCTTTGTAGAATAACTTGGCCAGGTTCGTGAAGGATTTCTGTGAGATTCGTGCTGCTCTATTCGGAAAATTTAAGAATTAATGGAAGATTGATTTTGTACCAGATTTTGAAGATTTGATGCCATGTTTGTTACAACAGAATCAGCACCAAAATTCGGACAGTAAATTGCTTTGAAGATTTTGATTAGTTGGGACCTTAGGCTATTTAAATAAAGTCTAACAAGCGTCATATTACGTCCTTTGAGCCTTAGAATTTCAGTGAGAGATTATTTGTGAGCTTTTTATTTTTATTTATTTGGGAGAAAAGATTTGGGTTTGTGGGAAAAAACTTTGAGTTGAAAGGAATTCAACGTTAAGTCGAAGGGATTTCATTGAATATGTTCATTAGTTAGTTATAAGTTATAGACACCACACATAAAGTGAGAGTCTTGCGGTGATTGAGTCTAATTGAATTGTAACTTTGATTTCTAAGTGAACTATTTATATGTCTAGGTATGGCCCGCAGATGTAGGTGGTTACCAAATTGTGATATCAACTTCTTGTGTCTTTTACTATTTCAAGTTTCTTACTTACTTGTTACAATGAATTTATAAACAAACTTGGTAAACAGACATAACCGGTACGTTTAGAAAGAATTGCATCAAGCGTTTTGCCCGCATGAGACTCAAAATTATTAATGTAATGTTTGAATTGTCGGTTTGAGCTCTTAGACCAAAAACATTATATGGCGTGTTTGTTTCACTAGTTCAGTTTAATCCGACTCCATTCGAATGGCCATCATAGTTTAAATTAGTGTTTAGTAAAATATTTAATTCAAACTAAATTGATAGTTCAAACTAAGCTAAACTACTTAACTCAAAATTCAAACTCCCTTCACTTTCAACATTTCGAAACATTATTGGATAGTGATTTCAATTCTGTATATTTGTATTTATAATCTAACACTATTATTTTATATTATTTTTGCAATAACCGTTTTTTACATATTTTATGTTTATTAATTAATGTTTTGCTTTAAACTAGGATTATCAATATCATATTCAATCTATAATTAATTACATAAAGATACAATCAATAAGTTCTATATAAGTACTCTTCATGATAAGAGTCGTGTTGTTTGCAGATTTAAATAGAAGGTTTAAATAAAAATTTAAGTTTTTGTGAGAGAAAACACAGAAAAAATTAATTGTAGCTTTAAACTAAATAAACTAGAGCAACATGCATGGAAAAAGAAAAAGAGTATTATCGTTTTAGTTTTTGGAACTGATCCAAAGGCCTGCGACGATATCGTGGTCAGACAACTTATCAGGCCCACATTGAAGAGAGAGGAGAACATCGATAAAATCATGGACGCTGTTTCCACTGGACTTATTATTGTTATCGTCTTGGTGTTTGTTTTATTAGTTCAATTTAGTCCAACTTAATTTGAACCGTTATTATAGCTTGAATTAATATTTAATAAAGTATTTAATTTAAATAAAATTGATAGTTTAAACTGGACTAAATTGTCCAGTTTAAAATTCAAATCCCCTTCATTTCAACATTTTAAGTCAATAGAACAACAATTTCACTCTCTTATATTTGTATTTATAGTTTAACACGATTATTTTATACTGTTTTTTAATTATATAACTTTTTTTTAACATGTTTCATGTTTATTCTTTAATTAAATAAATTTTTCATGCTCTAAACTAGAGTTATCGATACTCATCCAAACAAAAATTCAAATTGGATTATCTTACTCAAATTAACACTTTAACTGCATATCCAAACGTCAATTCTGATTACCGTTTAAACTACATAATCTGGATTTTTTTGTTCAAACAAAAAAAGTTCAAATCAATACAATTCTAACCAGCGAACTAAACGGGGATGAGCAACTCAAAATATATAAGAAAAAACGCTATAACAGAATCAGTTCGAAATAGAATTCCAAACATTAATAAGCCCATTTAAGAACTTGGTTCCAACTAAAAAGTTCTCATTCAGATCAATTTTGTCACATGTTTCTCTTATAAAATTTAAATTGATACAATGTTTTAAATTCAATCCCTTGGTTCAAACCTGCTTTTCAAACGTCCTCTTCGTTGAAAATGTTATGTACTTTATATAAGACAAATGATATAACGCAAGCAATACAAGTTGATTTTGATACTAAAGTTCCATGGTGTGTCGCTTTGGATATAAAGCTTTGCACCTTCTTTTAACTACAGGGAAACTATACATCCAACTGAATCAAATTATCTGGTTGCAGGTCTACATGATCAACCAATGTTCTTGGACGCCACAATAGTATAATACCAAACTGTATGATCTCTGAATCACGAATTCGGGGGGTGCGGGGTATGAGATTATTGAAGTAGCGTTTGAAGCCTTA
>CAMOHE010045444.1:736-19042 GCA_946598075.1 Artocarpus hirsutus | reverse complement strand
GGGATAGTGTTTGAGGCTCAATATTGGACGTTGTATCTCTAAGTGGATTATGAGTAGAAGATAAACCCAGGTCCAATGGGGTTATTTGTTCATTGGGAACTTCATATTGGTGGGGCCGTGACAGTGGAAGGTTGAGTAGGTCAGCCATGGGATCATCATTCTTCTTGTCACAAACTACAGTTGTCTCCCCCTGATGAGAAGAACTATGGAAGAAGCTCTCGGTCTCGACAAATGTGACATCATTAGAAATATAGGTTTTCCGAGTAGGTGGATGATAACATTTGTAGCCTTTTTGAGTTGGAGGATATCCTATGAACACACACTTAAGAGCTCGGGGATCAAGCTTGCTTCTATTGTGAGCATGAATATGGACATAGGCGACACACCCGAATACCCGAGGAGGCAATCTGTTTGGGGTTTGGAAATCTAGAAAGTGTTGTGAAAGTGGTTCCCAAGGGCTTTTAAATTCTAACACTCTGGAGGGTAAACGATTGATAAGGTGTGCTGCTGTGAGAACGGCTTCTCCCCAAAGGTATTTTGGAATGTTCCTTTGGAAAAGTAAAGCACGGGTAGTTTCAAGAAGGTGTCCATTTTTTCTTTCTGCCACCCTGTTTTGTTGAGGTGTGTCAATGCATGTGGATTCATGAATTATTCCTTCCTCTATAAAAAATGGTGACAAGACTTGACTAAAGTACTCCCGCCCATTATCTGTTCTCACCTTTTTTATTCTGACCCCAAATTGAGTTTTTATCATATTATGAAAAGTTGGAAAAATATTGGCTACATCTGATTTTTGTTTCATGAGAAAAACCCAACTAACCCGGGTGCAATCATTAATGAATGTAACAAACCACCGTGTCCCACAAGGACTAGCAACCCTCGATGGTCCCCAAACATCACTATGTATCAAATGAAATGGAAACATAGATTTATTATTACTTGGAGAAAGAGAAACACGCTTATGTTTGGCAAGTTCACAAATCTCACAATGAAATTGTTTCATATCAACATTTTTAAATAAGGAAGGAAACATAAAACTAAGCGTCCTGAAAGAAGGATGACCAAGCTGCAAATGGTGGAGAAAAATTTGGTTCATATTGGTGTGGGATTCTGACAGAAGCAAAGATGGGTAACCAACCCTATTGTTTACTTTTCCATTTCCAAGTTTGAAGCAATAGAGACCGTCTCTCTCTTCAGCATGCCCAATCGTCTTCCCCGTTGCTTGGTCCTGAAATACACAAGAATTTTTTGAAAAAATGAGATTGCAGTTCAAGTCTCTAACAACTTGTTTGACAGAGATCAAATTGGTTGCTAACTTGGGTACATGCTGGACATTTTTCAAACAAAGAGATGGTCCTAAATATATATTCCCTTGACCCGCTACAGTGATAGAGGTTCCATTAGCTATGGTGATTTTTTTATTGCTAGGGCAAGGATTATATGTGGAAAAAATATGGGATGAGTTGGTCATGTGGTCGGTTGCTCCTGAATCGATGATCCAGGAGTGAAACGGGGTATTATTTGAGACATTAAAAGCATGTGAGTCAAAAGACATACCAGAAAGTGCCAATGAACAGGCACCTGAAGGTTTTTCTAGAGAGTCAAGGAGAGATTTGAGTCGATTGATATCTTCTTTGTTGAATTCTCTTCCACTGGAATTTGGCTGATCAATGACAGTGTTGGTGCTAGTTTGCGAGGTGTAAGCTTGTCCCTTTTGCTGCCAATTTTTTCCGCCCTAATTCCTATTAGGTTGGTTGTGATTTTGTGGTCTCCCGTGCAGCTTCCAACAATTTTCCTTCGTGTGACCTATTTTCTTACAGTAATTGCACACTAAATTATTTTTACCTACACCCTTTGAATCAGTCTTCTTGATCTCTCCAGCATCGGTAGAGACAGCAGTGATAGTATTCTTTTCAACAGCTTGTTGAGTAGCATGGGTAGAGACAGCAGTGATAGTATTATTTTTAGACAGCTTATTAATTGGAGTTAAAATTTCATATCATTTGCAAAGCATACAGGGGATTCTCAAAGCTTCACCGTTTTAATTTTATGCTTTAAATTTTGAAAAAAAATAAAAAAAATATTTATTTCTTTTAAACTATGCTTCAAAAAATCGCTTGCATTTTTGACTGTTTATTTTTAACAATTTGTCAAGGTACAAATTTTCATCTCCCTGTGGATACGACAACCTTTTTATACTATAAACGTCTGCTGTTTAAGAAGAAACATACATTTTTGGGGCGTTACCACACAAACAATATGTTTGCCTTATCGACTCCCGCATTTCTTGAGCAGTAGTAAAAAACATTACGGTGTTGCTAATCTCGGGTATCATCGCATTCTAAAGCCACGACATAACCATAGAATCCTCTTCGTCCCAGGCGGCAAACTTAGGATCCCCCTTCTTTGGCCCGGTTCCTAGAAGATGGTTGAGCTTTCCTTTACCCTTCAAGAAGGTTCGAACAAATCGAGATCATTTCAAGTAATTCACACCATTCAATCCATATGCGGCTTGAATATTTTACAAATCTCCAAGAATCGGCTGTACAGTGGGCTCCTCAGGCTATGGGCTATTTTGTGTAATCTCTGACATCTTGTTTTTTTTTTTCCTGCCCAAACCACCAGGTATGAACAACAATGAAAATGGGAAAAAAAAAACTGATGAAAAATTTTCCCAGAAATGAAGCTCAGGTCTCCGATACCATGACAAACTGAAGAGAAATAATAGAATGAGAATCAGTTTTTTCTCCTCACATTCTCTGTACAAGAAGCCAGCCTTTTATAGGCTCAAATACACCAAAAATAGAAAAATAAATTTAAATCAAATCCTATCCAAATCAGCCTATAATCAGCACAAGCCATATATACATATTTGACTAATCCCATAAATTATGCTATATACATATTTGACTAATTCCACAAATTATGCCCACTAACATATTCTCTGACAAAAAGTATAGAGGTTTTCAAATCCTAGAGGTGGTGGTGAACTCTAACACTCCCCCTCACCACCGACTCTAATCGATATTCTTGTGTTCATGTTGAGTTCTTCCCTCAATTTTTAAAGCTCTGTAGAATTAAGCCCTTTTGTTAATAGGTCTGGCAATTGATCACCTGCTTTGACATGATGCATGTCTAGCTCCTCTTGCAATACTTTTTATCTGAGAAAGTGTTAGCGTACCTCCATGTGTTTAGTTATTGCATGGAACATAGGATTTTTCGCTAGACGAATTGTAGACAAATTATCACAATATAGCTTATCCATCTTTTGGTCTTCTTATGATTACTAATTAGACAACTTTCTTTCCTCAAAAGAAATTGTACAGGTAATTTTATTTGGTTTTTTGCTTCTTTGTTTCTTCATCATCTTGTCTTTAAAAATCTTAATTTTGCAGGTTTTGTGAACTTTCTATTGAGTGAAGGTGTCTTTGTGTCAAGTAAATTGCAAGGTTTTTTGGTATATAATATTACTCTTTCTAAGAAGGACTTGCTAGCTTCTGGGGTCCTGTCACATCCACTGACTGGTGTGAAAGGAACTATATCTACTCTTCATATATTGCAGAATTTTTCAACACCATATCAAACATTCCATGCATTGTTTTGGCACTTTTTGGCCTTATAAATGCTCTAAGACAGCGGTTTGAGAAGAGGTTTAGTGTTCTCCACGTATCTAATATGATACTTGCCATTGGAAGCATGTTGTACCATGCCACTTTGCAACTTAAGTAAGTATCCTCTTCCGTTAGATTTGCTTATATTTCTAAGTCCATTAACAATGAACGTAGGCTGTTGATCATATACGTACTCTGGGTTGAATCAAATCCTTTTGTGTGTGTATGCGTGCATGCGTGTGTGTGTGTTGAGATATTACAGCGATTTTGAAGCTGCATGGTGAAAAATATTTTACTTTCTTGCTTTAGTCCCTAGTGTAGGAATAGGGACTTATCTGCAATCATTTTGTTGAAGATTTCCTTCCTTTTTTATAGCCTTTATGCTCACAAGCTATTGTAACCGGTGTTGGAACTGTTTTTTAAGCTTTTTTCGGTTATCTACAATGTTTCACTTTGTATAGAAAGATAGAATTCCCAATTTCCTTGCCTTGGAATCGCATGAAAGAAGATAGAATGATAGTTAATTGGCTGATGTAGATCTTTAAACAATTGTATCAACCACATACTCTCTTGAGCTACCACAACTCCCGCATTGTATTTAGCTTCTACGGTATAATGATACTGTTGGTTGTCTCTTGCTACTCTAGGAAACAGTCCCCAAGCTAAGCGTAAACACAGACCCTGTAATTGATTGTCGCATATCGTGATCTCCAGCATAATCAGCATCATAATAGCCAACCCGTTTGTTATCACCACTTTTGTTGTACACTAGTCCATAGTTGATTTTGCCTTTAATATATCTCAAGATTCATTGTACTGCCTCGAAGTGGTGCTTCTTTGGATTTTGATGTATCAACTCACCAAAACGACTGCATACGAAATATTAGATTGGTTCAATGTTAGATAAATTAGACTTCCGACTAACTGTCGATACATAGTTGTACCTTACAAGTCCTTTCCTTCATGTGCACAAAGCTTCACATTTGCTTCCACTAGGGTTGAAATAGGCTTGCACTCAAGCATCCCAAACTTTTGTAGTAGGTCTCTTGCATATTTTTCCTGATAAAGAAATATTCCCTCCTTTATGTGATCAACTTCTAGGCCAAGGAAGTGTTCAAGCTCACCAAGTTCTTTCATCTTGAAATGGACTAAAGGATTCTCTTTGTTCGGTGAATCTTTATCATCGTCTCCCGTAATGATCAATTCATGACGTACACAAGTACTATAGCTATCTTTCCTTCTCTAGCTTTCACAAACAAGCTAGAATCCGCATGTACCAATAAATAACCACTTTAAGTTAAGAATTCAGCAATCTTACCGTACCATACCCTCGGGACTTGCTTTAGTCCATAAAATGCTTTTTTTAACTTGCATACATACAAAGGATGAGCTCTGCTCTCAAATCCTATTGGCTGAATCATATAGATTTTGCGATCCAATTCCCTATGCAGAAAACCATTTTTGACATCCATTTGCCACAACTTCGAATCCTTACTAACTGCAAGTGCCAAAAGAACTCGTACGATAGAAATCTTTGCCACTGGACTAAATGTCTCATTGTAGTCTAGTCCAAACTGTTGAGTGAAACCATGTGCAAGTAATCGAGCCTTATATCTCTCGATCGATTTGTTAGGACGAGTCTTTATCTTCTGCACCCATTTGCAAGAAATGGGTTTTACATCCCTAGGTTTTGGTACCAAGTCCCAAGTTTGATTCTGCTCTAGTGCAGCAATTTCTTCTTGCATGGCCTTTATCTAATAAGGATTTCGAGATGCTTCTTCATATGTTGTAGGCTCTTTTAAGCTTGTCTCCTCTACTACTGCTGCATTGGCATATTTGGAATTCGGCTTGCGTACTCTTGTTAATCTTCTAAGTTGCAACTGAGGAGTTATTGCTTCTTAACTTAACTCAGACTCTTCCACGTCTCTTTGATAAACACCATTTTTCTAGGGACTTTCTCTAGCCTCACTCCCAATGTTGTCTTCATTATCTGATTCTTCATTAATAATCTCAGGAATTGGTCATACCATATCTTGCTCCTTTATCTTTCGTTGTAGCTTATCCTTGATTTCTTTAGAATTAACAACTCCTCCTTCAATGGGGACCACCATGATGATGCTTCGTCAAACACCACATTTCGTGATGCGTAACAGCAACCACTAATAGGATCGCAATATCTCTACCCTTTTCTTGGGCTGTCGTATCCCACAAAGATACATCGGACCGCCTTCTTATCAAACTTAGTGCGTAGATGACTTGGCACAAACACATGACACACACAGCTGAAGACTCAGAAGTGGCTAATTGTAGGTTTTATACCCCACAGTTTCTCATAGGGTGAGGTGAACCCCCGCCTTGGTTAAGGAAGCCTATTGATGACATGGGTTGCAGTCTTCATACCCTTGGCCCAAAATCTTTCTGGTACGTTCTTTGCATATAGCATATTTTGGCATGTCTCCATGAGGTATCAATTCTTCCTCTTGGCTACTCCATTTTGTTCTGGCGTGTTGGCACATGTGAATTGGTGACGGATACAACAGCTTCTTAGATATTGAGAGAACTCATCTAAAGTGTATTCTCCACCATTGTCTGTGCGTAAGCACTAAATCTTCTTACCAACTTCTCCTTCTATTATTTCTTTGAACTCCTTGAATTTCTCAAAAGCATTAAATTTTTCTTTTATAAAAAAGACCTATATGTACCTTGAGAAGTCATTGATAAATGTGATCATATAGCACATACTACCAATTGATAGTTGCTTGACACGTCCGAACACATCAGAGTGCACAAGCTCTAATGGTACGTTTGCTTTAAACTTCGAATCTTCATATGGAAGTTGGTGTGCCTTACCATATTGGTAGCCCACACAGATAGTGTCGGTTCCAACTTCAAGCTAAGGAAGATCCTTAAGCCTTGCCTTCTGCATCATTACCTTTAGTTTGTGATAGCCAACATGTCCTAACCTTGCATGCCACAAGTTTGTTGGCTCATTCCACTAAGTCTTATCTACATAAGCAGATTCAGTTGACATTATGTAGGCTAACTCTAGTCGTTGCCCCTCCATCATCGGTGTACCAGAAATTTTAATATCTTGATAAACTTTGACATCGCGTGGGCTGAAGAGAACATAATGACCTGATGATGTCAATTGAGCCACTGATAAAAGATTCTTCTTCATGCCTAGTACATGATAGACATCTTGAAGAGGCACCTGATTAGGATTGAAACGTGGCTTATTGGTTGTGTTACTAATGTGAACAATTGGCAACCGTGAATTGTTGGCTGTCATCACGACGCAACCTCCCTTGTACTCTGTCACGTTTCGTAACTTCTATTTGTCACCGGTATGGTTTGAGCATCCCAAGTTGACGATCCAATCATTCTCATAGTCAATCCGTTGAGGAATAGTTGCTGTGAGAGCCGACCATCCCATTCTTCATCGCTATTTTTCTCTACATTGGAAGTCACTGCCTTACTCTCGGCTGACTTTTTCTTGGACCAACAATTCTTAGCAATGTGGCCCACCTTCCCACAATTGTAGCACCGAAAATTGTTCCTCTTGTTTTGCTTGGATTGACTACCCTTGCCGTTGTTCTTCTGAGCTCCCCCTAATTGAGAGCCTCCATAATGGCCACTTGACTTGTCATCATCTCTTTTTGATCCTTTAAGAGCATTTGGCTTGCCTTGGCTTTTATTCGTGTTGCTGAATAACACTTTTCCTCGCCCTTTGGTGAGCCTTTACTTATTTATTGCGCCATTGCTTCTTGATTTGCTAGTAGATTTTCAAAATCTAATAGAGACGGTTCAGTAGGTGAACCTTGTATTGCAGCAACAAAGCTTCTAAACTCGAATCTTAGTCCATGGATAATTATCCTCCTTATCCTGGACTCTGAAATACTAGTCATTGGATCTGATTCAAAGATTTTGTGGCAAAGGGACTTAACTTTATGGAAGTACTCATTGATCGTCATCTCTTGTTACGAAATCGATAACAACTTGTTTTCCAAGAGTTGAAGCCTTGTGTCTTTCCCCTGTAAAAAGAGCGCTTTAAAAATATCCAAAGCTACTTTCAGCATCTTTGCCTTCCATTTATATTCCAGTAGCTCCTCCTCAACTGTGGTCTTGATAACGAACATTGCCTTGCCAGCATTGATCCTCCATTTCTTCAAAGCAACTTCATCTTTCTCTGGTGGCTCAGTCTCACTACCGCCAATGACATCCCATAGGTCTTGGCCTTGGAGATATGACTCCATACACATAGACCACGTGTTGTGGTTTTGATTATTAGGTTTCTTAAAATCACTAACCGATTGAAGGTCACCCATCGTGGCTCGGCTTAAATACTTTAACTATGCTTAGCAAGCTTATTATTTTTAATAAGCCTTGCAATTACTAAACCACACATGATCACGAAGCTTAATAATATCGGCTCTTAAAGAACCACTCTAGCTATTCAGACCCGATCCTTTATCGACTAGCTCTAGTACTATTTGTTGAATGCTACAACACAATTATGTAATTACTTTTATTTAATCAAAAAAGTAATTACAGCAAACTTTCCAAGAACCACACGGAATACAAGCCAAAGAGCATAGAATTTACTTAAGCACTTAAGGTCTTTTTGGTAAATGGATTTGAATTAATAATTTAATTTGAGTTAGTATGATTTGAATTAAGATTTGAGTTAGTGATTTGAATTGTTATTCAAATTGACGTTTAGATGTGCATTTAAAATTTAATCTGAGTCTAAAATAAAACTGGAATTTGTGTTTGGAGGGTAGTGAAGATAATTTTTGATTTATTAATAAATCAAATAAAATCTTAATGTTAATGATATTAAAAAATCTGCAATATGGATCTTGATTTATTCCTCTCTTATTAGGAACATAGTGAAAAAAGAATCATTTCAATTGGATATCAAACGAAGAAGTTATGATTTTTTTAACTCAAATATAGGAGAGGGAATTTTAGTTTTTACTATAGCAAAGATATCCGAGTATCAAAAGTTTAAGGGGGTATGTGAACTTTGAAAACTTAGATTCTTGATACTCAAATAATTCGGATTTTGGGGAAACCAAACACGTATCCGAAGGATTCTTGATACTCGAATCTAAATTTGAGTCCATTGAGTTCAAAAAATGCACGAAACAAACATACCCTTAGTGACGCTTCCCCACTATTAAATGCTCACAAGACTACTACCTTGCGTGTACACATCACTCACCCACAAAACTTTACACATTATTTTAATCACACACTCTTGGATTACACGACTCTCACTCACAAAGCACTCAATTACATATTCTTCTAAGCACACAAGCACTCACTAATGTCAGACACTTAATCCCGCACTCCACCAAGATCAAAAGGTCCTATTTATAGGACACTAACTCTGTGCCCTTGCCGCCTGTAAATTAACTTGAGAAATCTATTTATGTCGGCAACTAGCCAAGTTGCAATAAAAAATTCTTGAAACTTCCCGAACAAGGAAAATAGGCAGCAACTCATTTACTTTCTTGAAGCTTCCATCGGAAGTGGTTCTAGAAAATTATAGAGCTTTTCAAATCCTAGAGGCGGTGATGAACTCGAACAGAGGCATGCTACAATCATCACTTATATGGAGATTGCACAAGTCTGACGGATTTTCACTAGGATCTTGAGAAGGTTCAGTTCCTCTAGAACTTGATTGAGTGAACAACAACTCAAGAAGAGAACCTTGTTGTACGTTTGAACTCCCAAGGTTTGTTGCAACTAACGAAGTCGCAGCAAGAAGCGGGGTCGAGGTTGAGCCTCTAAGTTGGGAAGGAGTAGTATCTTCAAGAACACCTAATTTTTTGATGATCAGGTAAGGAAGCACAAAAAAATAAATCAATAAAATAAAAGAATCAAACACCTTGTATATCAGTTATGGCACATAATCTAGTTCTTCATGAATAGTTGGAGCATTAATTTAGTCTTTTTGCCTAAAATAAAATAGACATGTAAATCTGTGTGGCTTTTAGATCTAGCCTTGCCCCTCTTCTTTCCACGAGTGAAATCCAAAGGATATAATGTTAAATCTAGAATTGCGGGAGGAGGAGGAAAATTAAAAGGAATGGGAATATCCAAATATTATTTGGAAGATCTCATAATCTCCAACAAAAAACTAGCAAACGCTACAATAACTTTGCCACAGAGGCTAGGAGAAGGAAAACAAACCATGGTTGAACTAGAACTAGAAAGGTTATCTCCAATAGATTATGCTCCAATTTTACAATCTGAGATTGGGTTCGTTACAGAAGGGACTCGCTGGTCGAATCCAAATTGGCGAAGGACACGATGAGATGAGTAAACAACTGAACCCCATCATGAGGGAGAGTCCAAGTGCTCCTCAAAAGAAGTTAGTGAGTGAGGTAAGCAAACACATCGCCAAAAACTAGAACTACCGGGTGTGCTTTCCCATTCATCCCATCCTATACGACAATTATGAGATATTCCCGAAGAGCATTCTATGGTAATATCACAAGGATTACACCGAAGATTGTAGAAACATAAGGACAAAATACGAAATTTTCAGGTTTTTGAATAATATCACAAAAGTTCATATCATTACGGGGATTACACAGCACCCAACACCATGCTCCAGGAATTAGAGTACCAAAAGTATTCTACTCCTATTCTGATAGAGAATATACTTCCTAGGGTGATCTAGGGGAAGACAGCAAGTGAAAAATATTTTCCAAAGAAAAATTTGCACAAAACTAGAATCAAATACAGAATGCAAGAAACAACAATCATGAGATCTTTTTACATCAAAAACGAGTCGGTCAAATTGCCAAAATAATGTGCCCAAATAAAGAGAAGCTAGGGAAAACTTCTTGCCGCAAACTAACATCGAAGTAATAGGAAATATCCATGGTGTATGTAATCAACGGAAGTGGAATGAAAGACATGACGGCTTAACTATAAAGACAGGATGTTGCTTATTCAAGTTGACAATCAGATGGTGTATGCATGAAATAATGAACCTACTTCGACAACTCAAACCTCTTACCAGGGGTACGATGAAGACTCAAGCTCACCGCTTCTAAATGAGACACCAAATTTTCTTCTCTATCGGAAAGTTTTACTCGGATTACATCATCAATTGAGAGCATAGAACACATGTACATCCTCCAAATCTATCGAAAATTCCCATTCATCACAAACAAATGTATGAGTTTTAGGATTCCAAAAATTAAAAAAAAAAAAAAGAGAGAGAGAGAGCTCAAGACTTTGTGAATCCTTTCATATATCTAGACGTGAAGAAATCCAAACGGAGTTCAAAATCTTTAAGTCTCTTAACAAACCTTCTTGGGATGGTCCAATCTTTTGAAACCATTCTAACCACCCCTTAATACGAGTTCTAGCGGGGAAACTGACCAAAGAAAGGGGCCAACGTCTTTTCAACAAAGATGCTTTATAATATCATTAGGGTCAGGAGCACGGGGATTGTTCTCTTCACTAGGAAATAACAAAAGGCAATCTGAAGAAGGAAGAGAACTAACCTGAAATTCAAATGAAGAGATGAGAAACTTTTTAAGGCACGAGCTGACATGGTACAGCTATTTCGAAGCTTCTTCTTTAGAAATTTTAGGAGCCCTATTGAAACGGCCCAACGTTATGCAAGCTCGGTGAACCAGCAATTGAAACTTTGTAGGCGAGCGAAGCAGAAAGAGAAAGAGTAGCGTCCTTGTCACATGATAAACAAGGTATGTTCGATCAAAAGAGACAAATTGGACGCTTCCTTGATTGGTAAAGCAAACGTTTTTAAGGAAAATGTGAGTGGATCTAAAAAGGGTTTTCATTGGAGCACATAAAACGATAAAAGAAAAGGCGCGTCTTTGTTTTTCTATTTACGACAAAAAGTTAGGGGAATGATGTGACACAAAATAGACCCATGCTTTTAAAGGGCAAAAAACAACACAAAGATATGCCATATATGATCGGCATTAAAAAAATAAAAAAAATTAAAAAAAAAATCCTCAAATAAAGCTCACTGATACAAAGTCTTATCAGTAACATTATCGTCACTGTTGTTATTGTTGTAGCGGTGAAATTCAACAAGAACATTTTAGGCAGTTTCAAATAATCCACAAATGTACAAATCAGCTAAAATAAATAAATAAATATATATATATATATATATATATATATGCACACACACACAGAGGAAAGGGGACAAAAGCCTTGTTTATTTCGTTTTATATTTTTCATCTTGATTGATGTACTAACGGCAAGAACAATGCAAGCAAAAGAAGTATACTATGAGTCCGTTTGGTTCATAAATTTGAATAAAAAATTTGAATGAAGCTTTAAATTTTTATGAAAGAAAATACTATAAGAAAATGATTCGAACCGTGATTCGAACCACGAACCAAACGGACTCTATAATATAAGTTTCATTCATTTTTTCGATTCATCATTACAATACATGCTTCAAGAGAACGTTTCATGAAGTCCTACATTAAGAGCTAAAAAAAAAAAAAAAAAAAAGAGAGAGAAATTTGATGCCTCGGAAAGGGCATTCAATATGCAAAAATTTTTCGAACAAAATATGCTTTTTAATTGCTTTGATGGAGACGAGCAGTGGAGCATAGACATGCTTCCAAGGCAAGATATTTTCCTTTCCATTCCAGCTCTGAAGCCAAACACTAGGTTTTCAAACCTTCTGTGTGTAACGACCCGCTTCTCGAGTCGCTACTTAGTTTACTTAAAATCATTTCTTATTCTTTAGTCTTACTTACTAATAAGAAAATACTAAGTAAATTTTTTTATTAAACATGTTTTTAAACTGTTACAACTTTCGTTGCAATACAAATTGAGATATAACTCAAAACATGGCTTTAAAATCATTCATAACGTTGTCTAAAACTCAATAAGAAACTGGGCCATTGGTGTTGATTTCAAAATAGGTAAAAATGTTTTTGTTTTGAAAAATAAGAATTTTTTAGGAATTATGTTGAGAGTGTTTTTAAAATTTTTGCTTCGAAAAGAGTGCAAAAACATTTCTAAAAATTCTAAGAACAAAAACAAACGAGCAGTGAAGCATAGACATGCTTCCAAGGTAAGATATTTTTCTTTCCATTCCAACTTTGAAGCCAAACACTGGGTTTTCCAACTTTTTGCGTGTAACTACGCATCTTTTCGGGCCGCTACTTAGCTTACTTAAACCTCATTTCTTATCCTTTAGTCTTACTTATTAATAGGAAAATACTGAGTAATTTTTTTTATTAAACATGCTTTCAAATTATTGCAATTTTTGTTGCAACACAAATTGAGACATAACTCAAAACATGGCTTTAAAATCATTTTAAAACATTTTCTAAAACTCATTAAGAAATATTTACTTTCAAAACTCTTTTAAATTCTAAATAGTAGAAAACTTTTCTTTAAGCAAGGAAAACTGCCATGGTGATATCTATAGCCCAACTTTTGCATCTGTCAAAATCTATAGCCCAACCTCCGCATTTGTCAACACGACATCAAGTTCTTCAATCAGTTTTACTTATCTTCTATAAAACTACTTACAGTATGAAGGAACTTAAAATGAGCTTTTGCTCAGTAAGTTCAAACATAATCTCACAAATCATTAAAAATTTTCATTGTAAAACATTGCTCTTAAATATTTTTCATAAAACCTTTTTCATTTATCTTTTCTAGTAAACATTTTTCTTAAAATGTTTTCCATGAACACTTCTCACAAAACATTTCTGAAAATGTTTTTCGTAAACGTTTTGTTGAAAGGAATACAAGCAAGATCTTAATACATGATACCATTTATGCTCTTTTATGAACATATATTATCATTTACAACTCATTTGAATTTCTTGTTCTTATCCTTGCTTTATTTTGAGGACTTAAGTGTTCATAATAACATCATCAGTTATAAGATCATAACATAATGCTTCCCTATGAAGACTTAAGATCATCAAATAACGAGGTCAAAACTTTAACATAACTTGTATACCTCACATTTAGGAGGCTAATACGACACTTAATTAACATCTTTGATTTACCTTCTTGTCTACTTTAGTGAGTATATCAAATGCTAAACATACAATACATTGTAACTTAATACTTGAACTATTAAACAAAGCAAATGCAAACATATTACAAATCATATCTTTAATTCTCAAGAACATTATGCATAACAAATACAAATATACTTCAAACATTTATAAAACATTTTATTTTCATTTATTTCACGCTATAATTGAAGTTTGAGACTTACCTGGATAATGCTTTAGCGTTTCAACTTTATCCATTCCCTTTTAATAGTCGGCTTTGTGTCCTATTCAAATGACACCCGACTATTAGCTAACTTTCCTCATTTCTGATCTACTTGATCGATAACATAGCTTAAACGTTAGTCTTTCATTTCTTATACTTAACTTCATTTCTTATCTGTTTAACTTTCTTTTACTTAACTCGTTCATTCCTTAGTCGAATTTCTCGTCTCACATGATGGTTTTGTTACTTAACATGACACAGATCATTTCCCGTCTATTGGCATTTTGTTAGTTTAGAGGGCTCGGGTTTGTTTTAGCAGTTTTATAAAAATAACGATTTTACTCTTGACGGGCACTACAATAAACCATTTCAACAAGCTCCCCAAAAGGACCAACTTGTGGAGGAATGGCAGGGTTGGAACTGTGACAGAGCCATTTTCACTTCAAAATAGCGTCCAAACCATTTGTGCGCCTCATTTTTGAGCTCTTGAACAACATGTGCAGAACGACATGTGCATACTTATTGTCTATAGATAAAAGGTTGAAGTTCCTAGCATGGAGTTTGGCATCTTTTTGTGCAACGATCGATATGGCTTCGGATAATTCGATACGAAGAACAACTAGCTTGGTGTTGGCATCCTCAACTTGGTGGTAAATATGGTGATTCTTTGCCTTATAGTCTCGAATAATAGAATGCCCCTTGCTTAATCGTCATCTCGACATCATAGAGTTGTTTCTTCAAATTGTTGATAAGTTCCAAGAGATTCGAGGTAGAGCAGTGAGCGGATAAAAACCGTTGTCGAGGTCAGGAGACATTGGCGGAAGAGTCCCATATGGAGAAGACATTCTCGAAACGGAGAAGTGGATAATAGGAAGAAGAAAATGGTTGAGATTCTATAATGCTATTTTTTCTTTATGGGATTCTCAGGAGTAGCGAAGGGCGCATGTGAAAAATATGGGTGCTTATATATACATGTCCGAAGAACAAAAGAGTGCTTAAAGAAAGAAAGACTTTGTCATTTCCTCCTTTATGCATGGGACTAAATGTGACTATAGATATTACTCAAAGCAAATATTCCGTGACCATGGCAAGAACCGGAAATGATTTCATTTTTATAAAGAGAGGCAAAACAAAGAGATGCTTGTTCCGTGAGTTACTTAAACACTTGGGCATAATTATCCCAATAGAATATACGTGCAAAAGTGGAATGCATGTGCAATCTCCCAGCACACCGTGAGTGCCAAAACCAACATATTGGTATGAGTACTCCTATATAACCTCATCCGGTTAAAACCTTATTACTCACAAAACAATAAGTCTTAATTTAAAAAGTACATTATAAATTAAGTTAAATCCATTGTTTTGTGAGTAATGGGCCTTTAACCCTGCAAGAACTAAAAGGATTTTTCTATTGGTATAAGTAATAGGGATATTGCTGTATAAAGAAGGCTTTTGCTTTTTGTACAAATCAACTCATGCAAAGAACAAGACAAATTAGGTTGTTAGAAAAATAAGAGAAGTAGAATAGAGACTACTAGAAATTTGAGATTATACGACCTTCATTTAATGACTTTTTTTAAAAACCGTCGTGTTAAGGGAAAAAACACGGGGAATTATGCTCGAGAAGACGAAATCCGTGGTGGTAGGGGAGGACGTCTACCACAACGATTTCATCCAAAAACTGTAGCGGTAAGTATGAGCTTTCCACAATGGTTTTTTAAGAAACCGTCATGACAACTGAGAACTTTCCATGACGGTTTTTGGTAGAAAAAAAGTTATGGAAAATGACTTAAAAGCCCTTTTCTCTGCTCGACAATCACACCGAATCACAAGTCTAGCTCTTAAATACACATCTAGAACCTTTCAAAACTATTGTAGCCATCCCTCTTTGCCTCTATCCTCCTTAATCTCCTTCCTAATTGTAAGTTTTTATTAGATATTGATAAATTGGTGTTGATTTTGTTGTTTATTGATCCATGTCTATTCTATTCTGGATGGGTATGATTAATTTGTTTTATGCATATGATTTATAATTAGAATATGATGGGTATACGTAATTTGTGAAATTGTTTTTAATTGAATTGCTATTTATTATTTCGATTTAGGACTTGCAAAATGGATAGGAAATAGATGTGGAATTTTTGATTGTCTAGAGAATATGCCAATGGTGTTGAAGAGTTCTTAGATTTTGTCAAAACTCATACCCATGGTGATAAAATTCGGTGTCTTTGTGTTCAATGTGGAAACTATATATCTCATTCAATTTCAGTTGTTAGAGGACATTTATTTCAAATAGAATTATTAGTTACCAAATGTGGCATTTTCATGGTGAGTCTAAGTTCAATCCAACTTTAGTAAGTAAAAAAAAAAAAAAAAAAGGAAGCTATTGTGGAAGATAATATAGATGATCATGACAATATAGTTGATATAGTCATTGATTGGGAAGAACGCTTCTTACACCATTTGGATTTATTTGAGACAACGATAAATGATGCTGAGACACTTGTATATGAGGGGTGCACTAATTTCACCAAATTGTCTACTTTAGTTGGATTATGGAATTTGAAAGCGTTAAGTGGGTGGTCAAATTCTAGTTTCACAAAGCTTTTAGAATTTCTAGAAAGGCTTCTACCAGATGGTAAAAAATTACGAATTAGTATATATAAGGCTAAGAAGACTTTGAGCACTTCAGGAATAGAATATGAGAAAATTCATGCTTGTGATAATGATTGTGTTCTTTATAGGAATGAGTATGAGGATGAGAATTATTGTTCGGTTTGTCAATAGTCAAGTGGGAAGAAAGGAAAGGAGCCAAAAGACAGTAAGAATCTAGTATTGATGAAGGTGTTATGGTACATTCCATTAGTACCACATTTGAGACATTTATTTGGAAACACAAAACATGCCAAGAATTTGACATGGCATCATGACAAATGAGTTAAAGGTGGTATGCTTAGACATCCGATGAATTCACCAAAACAAAAGATTTTTGAAGCAAATCATCTTGAGTTTAGTGCAGATAAAAGAAATATACTTTTTGCTCTGTCAATAGATGGAATGAACCCACATGGTAACATTAGTAGTAGGCATAACACTTGGCTTATAATACTTGTTAATTACAATCTCTCTCCAAAGATGTGCATAAAGCAAAAGTTTTTAATGTTTTCTTTATTGATTTTGGGTCCTCACCAACTGGGGAATGACATTGATGTCTACTTGGCACCGTTAATCGATGACCTAAAAAACTTGTGGGAAAATGGAATCGAAGTTAGAGATGCTTACCAAGAAGAGTCATTCATGCTCAGTGCAATCTTGATATGGACAATTAATGACTTCTCCGCATATGGCAACTTATCTAGCTATTTGGTGAAAAGTTCTATTAGTTGTCTTATTTGTATGAAGGAAACGTCTCACAAACAGTTGAAGAATTGTAAGAAAATCATTTTTCTTGGTCATAGAAGATGGTTGCCAAGAGATCATCATTACTGTAAACAAAGCCTTTGATGGCGACATCGAAGAAAGAGACCTTCCTCATCCTTTGACAGATGAACAAATATTTAAAATAGTAAAAGATGTGAAAGTGGCATTCGGGAAGACAAAGCGAGGTAAGGACAAGCCGCCGATAGATGAACCATGGAGAAAGAGATCAATCTTTTTCAATTTTTCATATTGAAAGACACTTTTTATTCGTCATTACTTGGATGTTATGCATATTGAGAAAAACGTTTATAAATCAATAGTTGACACGTTGCTTGACATTCCGGGCAAGACTAAAGATGGTGAAAAAGCATGGTTGGATCTCATGGAAACAAAGATTATGCCTAATTTGTTTCTTGAGAAAAAAGGAAAATGCACTTACGTACCTATGATGAAACACACGTTATCAAGAAAGGAAAAGAGAAAGCCCTTGAATGGCTTGCTTCATTGAAAGTGCCAGATAGCTATTCTTCAAACTTAAAAAAGTTGGTGTTGGCGAAGGATTCAAAACTTGTTGACATGAAAACACATGATTATCATGTGTTGATGCAACAATTACTACCACTTGTGTTGAGAGGAATTCTAATAAAGGATATGACATTTGCAATTGTCAAATTGTGCTTGTTCTTTAATTCAATATGCTCCAATGTAATTGATCCATTTATGTTAGATTCACTATGATTGGAGTTGATGCTACGTTAGATTCACTATGATTGGAGTTGATGCTATGCAAGCTTGAGATGTATTTCCCACTGGCATTTTTTGACATCATGATTTATCTAATCGTGCACTTAGTACGTAAAGTTAAGTTATGTGGACCGGTATTTTTGAGATGGATGTACCCATTTGAAAGGTATATGAAGGTTTTGAAGGGCTATGTGAAGAACCAAAATAGGTGGGAGAGATGTATTGTAGAAATTTACATAGCTAAGGAATTAGTTGAATTTTACTCCAAGTACTTGTCCAA